>JADGJH010000312.1:8453-21278 GCA_027596945.1 Physocladia obscura
TAAATCTCCGGATAAAAGAAATGCCACATCCAAAACAAACTGAACCGTAAAAAAAAAAATAATAATAAAAATAACAAAAAAAAAAAAGGTAGTATTAATAGCCTTGTTTCTTTCGTTTTGAAGAGCTCAAGCTGAAACTGCCGTAATATCAATAAAAACACCAACTGTCGCTAGTCCTGTGGATGTATTTATTTCCGACTCAGAAATCCAATAGATTATGGTCTCTTCTTCTTCGTACAATAGGAGAGAGTCTACAGGGATGTTTTTGTGTTTGTTTTACAAATCGCTTTGCTTTGCTCTTTTTCCTTCTATTTCTTTTTTTCTTTCGATTTCTTTTTCCTTTGTTTCATTCTCCTTACTCTTTTGCATTCCTTTTTTGTTTCCTTGTCAATGATTTCTTTCTTTTTAATACGTTTTGATTCTGGTGGTGATGGCATTGTTCGTTTGCCGCGATAGATTCTGTTGAAAATTTGCTTTTTTGTTTTTGGATGGTAGGGCACGTTATAGAGACTAATACCAACTATTTTTTTTTTTTTTTCCATTGCAGTCATTCATATTCACCCTATAGAACACCTTTCTTCCTGTTCTCGCTTTGTTCTCATTATTGTGTGCCATGCTTCTATTGTTTGTCAGAAAACCAAAAAATAAAAAATTTGATCAAAAAAAAGAATCATGGCAACAAAATTGAAACTCATTTTTTGCAAAGCAATCACTGACACAAGAGAAGAAAAAAAAAAAAAAAATACTAAGCTGTTGCGAAAGAAAACAACAAAAAAGACAAGACAAAAAAAAACAAAAACATCCCATACATCTCCTTTTGTCTGACAAAAAATATCCGAGTATTTTTGCAAATCAATAACCTTGCTCGCTTCTCTCCTCACTCCCAGAAAAAAAAAAAGGAAAAAAAAAAATTAACTTTCTATCTACATAACACACTGTTTCTGAAGTCGAGAAACAATCACATTATGTTGCTTTTACCACCTTTGCGAGGCGGTGTGATTGGACGGTTCGCACCGCTCCCGTAAAACTTCTGCTTCTTTTCAGCAGGCTTTAGAATCTATTTAAGAAAATGCTTTAAGAAAACGCTTTTCAGAATAAACACCAACGGCTTACCTGGAAAGAACACATCAAGCTTTCATCAACACTCATCATAGCTCCTGAATTGTCAAACTCTCCGCAATAATTTGGTGCACTGAAAAGAGTCACGAGCTGTCTCTTGGCGAAAAATTCATATCCGTCTTCGACAACCTGATGTGCACGGCAAATCAAGTCGAGATCATGCTTTTGGAGGAACCGCGTGACAACGTCAGGGCCAAATGTGAACGAAACTCCGCGATCATTTTCGGACCAGCCAGTGGTGTCTTTATTGGGGTCTGACCATAGAAGATCGCAAAGAAGTCCTGATGAAACATATATGATTAAAATGAGATTTTACTTTTTTCGGAGATTAAAGAAGTAAAAACCTGTGTCTGGGATATCAGTTGGTCTCATGAGGCGACGAATTTGCTCCATTGATTGCAAGTCTGGCGATAATCCTCCATGCATAGTAAGAATTTTTTCGTCAATAATGGCGGCAATAGGTAAGCAGTTGAAGCAATCCGTGAAAGTTTTCCACAATTTAATATTGTATCTCCGCTTACCTTCGAAAAAATCAATTTTAAAAAACAAAATAAATGTAAATTTAAAAAAGCAACATACATTCATCGTAAAATCCATAAATTCTATTAATACTGGCAGCTTCGTGGTTACCACGCAAAATGAAAAAGTTTTCTGGGAACTTGATCTTGTATGCCAAGAGCAGGCAAATAGTTTCCAAAGAGTGCTTTCCGCGGTCAACATAATCACCGAGAAAGAGATAGTTTGCATCTGGCGGGAAACCACCGTATTCAAAAAGACGCAGTAAGTCGTAGTATTGGCCATGGATGTCACCTAATTACAAATTGATTATTTCAATCAAACCAATTTCACCACAAATAGAGAAAAAATCATTTATCCAGCGAATATAGAGACAAAAAAGACTTTGCTTTCATTTTTTTTTCGCCCTTCCAAACAATGTGGTTCAGG
The DNA here is from genome assembly GCA_027596945.1 of Physocladia obscura. Taxonomy (NCBI): domain Eukaryota; kingdom Fungi; phylum Chytridiomycota; class Chytridiomycetes; order Chytridiales; family Chytriomycetaceae; genus Physocladia; species Physocladia obscura. The sequence goes on from JADGJH010000312.1 coordinate 10,518, forward strand.
GTTTTCTAACAAGTAATAGCACATCACCCCAGCGCCAGAATAAAAGCGAGTCGATTGGAAGACGGCGGTGGAAGAGGAAAGACAAACAAAACAGTAGAAAACGAACCACATATTTTGATTGGGGCTTCCAGTTCGAGCAAAATCGGTTGGCTGATGAAAATCTCGCGCGATTTGTTACATAAATATCGGACTTCATGTTCGGCCAGCTGCACTTGACGCCCAGGTTTTCCGCCACGCACTAAACAAATCCAACGGATAGAAATAAACGCAACAATATTACAGTTGTTTTTGATTGTTATTGTTTTTTGATTATTATATTGAGTCACAAAGACACTTTCCAAAAAAAGAAGGCGGAAAGATGGAAAGGCACTGTTTGGACTTCGCCAGCTGTTTATTTGTCGCTGCACACAAACCTTCCAGCAATCGGTCGATCACAGAGTCAATGTCGATGTCTTGTTGCGAATCGTCAGCCATTGAGATGGTTTGGTTTTTTGTGTGACTTTTTTTTCTTCCAGAATGAAAAATTTTCCAAATCTGAAAAAAAAAAGCATCAAAGCATCAAATTTGAATATTTATTTTTTTTTAATCGCTTTAAGTGTGCCCTATTCATTAAAAATTTATCAATAACATGGTGTCAGTTAACAGAACAGCAAACCTCATACACCACAAACGTGAGCACTGTCCCCGGAAGTACACGAATGAGCGAGGGACCAATGCCTTTGTAAAATCCTCGGATACCTTCCCCTCTGTAAAAACTAATAAATTCCTTTACTTCAAATTGAGAGTATGAACAAACTTAAAAATACGAGCTATTGTCTCAAATGATGTTCGGTAGTGTGCCTCTGTATTTCCGCGTTGGTTCTAAGAAGAAAAAAAAACGTAAAAAAAAATTAAAAAACACCTGCAAAAGAACTATTGAGAATACAATACCTGAATGCGAGCCTTGGCAACTTGGTACGGATAAGTAACCACCATCGCAAATACTTTCGATGAAATCGACATAACAGCAATGTCCGTTGAACCCTAATTTAGAAAGTTTTTCAGATCAGACAATCGCAGATCAGCAGATTTTATATTATCACCAATTTCCTGCTAGCATTCCACTTTTTCATTTCTTCATATGCGACAAACTGTACCGCACCATGACTTACGCCAACAATAGCAAATGGTAACCCTTTATACAATCCGCGAACACCTTCACCCAAATACGTGCGTCTTAACCCGTCCCATAAACTTCGATATGCGCCAGGATCACTCGCACGATCGGCACACATGCGCGTTTTTATAAGCCAAAACGGGTTTGTAAATAAACATGTTGTTGCGCCAGCTAACGCGCTTGCAACCAAATGATATGATGCAGGCAGATGTGAAGTATTATTTGTTTTCACTATTGATGAATTGCCAAAATTATCGGAGACCAGACTATTTTGCATCTGAGTCTTGATTAAATCGTACCTGTTTTAGGATAATTATGTATCCGCCAAAAAGCTGGAGAAACAAGACAAACCATAAAAAGTAGAGGCCCCATGAAAAAGTTGACCCAGCAAGGTTCGCACCAATTCCACGATACAAACCGTTTATGCCGTCAGAAGCGCGAATCAGGTTGAAAGTTTTAATGGTTCCGCGTAAGCCAAAGGCGCCGCGTTTAGTTGATTCGTCGACTATAGATAAGCAGATACAGATGGTAGAAGTATGGAGAGAAACGAGTAATAAACATACGCGTCATAAAAACTTCGTTAATCGGACATTGATTGAAAAAAACCTGCCTTGGAATCTGGTTTTAATCACGTCCAGCGGATGTAGCACAGCCGTCGACACTGCGCCCGCAACGAACCCAGCGATTCCTTGGCTAAGCGCACTTTGCATTCCGTGCTTGCTTACCGTGTTGGATTTGTCTTTCGGTGATTCCATTCTTATTGTTCCGATCTCCCAAATCTGTTTTCAGAACGGAAAGAAAAAAAAAAAAGTTTGCGTATTATAATCTGTTTCCGTCTATAAATCGCGGCTGTTCAGTTCACCTTTTTTTTGTTTAGTGCAATCGCGTGCATTACTCATTTTTCCAAAAAGTGATATTTTCTCGAATGATTAAAATTCGAGGCTCACAAACCATCTTTATGATTTTTCGCTTACCCATCACTACTGATTTTTGTATTTCTATCAACATTTGTTCAAATAATGCAGATCTAAAATTGAAAACGCTCAATATTTTCATTAATCTTCATCCATATCATTATCTGTGTCTTCTCCATCGTCTTCTTCCACTGTTGTTACCTCTTTTTTTGCTGATGATCCATCTGATTCTGCTCCTTTAACTGCACGCCGAACGCTCGGATTTCCCTCTAAATTCCAAACAACAACTTTCCCAGCACCACCTGCGACACCAACAACCAAATCGTCATCTGGACTGAAACATGCTGAATAAACTTTTCCGACTTGCAAGTCCTTACTAGCCAAACACTTGATTGCTCCCGGATCTTCAGTCGCCCAGATTTTTGTCGCTTTATCCCCTCCAGTTACAATAAGCCCATCGACGCGCGCGCTGATATCCAAAGCACTCACAGCCCCGTCATGCGCATGTATCGTAAAAACAGAGGTCTTGGTGTTTCGACCGTCAAAGCATTTTACGACACCATCCTCAGTACTCACAAAAAACCGCTCAGGGTGAATTGGGTCCCATTTCAGGGCTTCCACATCAGCTGTAAGTTTAAAAATATTGACTGCTGCAGGTGCACGCGTGTCGAAAACATGCGCTTGGTTATCGTATCCTCCAGAAAGCAGAACTTCTCCTTGCACAAGATTCCACGCCAGAGCCTGTACTTTCGCCTTATGGTTCGAAAACGAACGAATTGCTTTTTCAGGAGTTGCTGAATTTAGGTCCCATAATTTAATTGTGGTGTCTGCGCTTCCCGAGGCAAGAAGGGACGGATGCTGTCGATTCCAGGCGAGGCACATGATTGCGTCGACGTGGTATTCGTCGTGTGGTTTTTTCGATGCTCGCTTTTTTCGTGTAGAGCCACGAGATTCGAAAGGTGCTTTTGAGCTACCAAGAATTATGGTGGGGTAAGACGCGTCAATTATGTCAAGATCCCAGATTTCAATCTATTTATTGTTATTTGTGTGTTTCTATGGATTTCAACGATGAAAACAAACCTCTGGGTCGAAAGTGCCAACAGCCACATAATTACCCTTGCCCTGACCATTTCCAACAATATCAAAGTTTAGCCATTCCAAGCACAGAGGAAAACTGGGAAGCATAATATCGTGATGAACAAACAGATTGTCTTCGCCCCCTTCGTATAAATAAACTTCAATGTGCGAAATATCATCCTCTGTTTTCGCAGCTAGAATCAAATTATCGGTGGAAGCAACCATCATTTCTTCGAGCTCTTCAGCTTCATCTTCCGCGTCAGCAAGTGTGATGTATGGGTCTTTTGACTCGCCATCTTGGAATGTGAGGCCCTTTACAGAAGCAAATAATGAACCTGCCGAAAAGGTTAAAACGCATGTCCGATTTTTTCAATAAAAAAAAAGCTAAAAAACCATCTTTTTCTTCGGTTAGAGAATCGTTTCCATCATCGTCATCACTTTCCTCATCGTTCTCGTTACCGTCAGGCAAAAAATCGGCATCCTCGTCGTCATCGTAATTATCGAGATCAAATTCTTTAATAAAGTCGTCTTTGGAGTTTGCAGTGCTGGTAGCTGACGCTTGTGGTTGTTTCTTTGACGATTCAGCTATGACGGCAGCAATCTCAGCATCTGATGGGGGTTCTTCCTTAATCTCCTTGATGTGGCTGGCGATCTTCGATTGAATCGACTCGTATTCTGCATCAGTGAGTTTGAAGCGCAGTGGTTCTTCCTTCGAAGCGCCTTTGGGAACCCAAACAATTGAACTGATGGTCATTGCAAAAAAATTAATAAAAAAAAACAAAAAAAAAAAAAATTGTTTCCACAAATTTGCCTTAGCAATTCTGGGATGCAACTCACAAATGGATATCCAACAAGTTTCACAGACTCGAAAAGTGCTGTCGGAACTGATTAGGAGAAAAGTGGCAAGAAAGAAGTTGCGCGGAGGAGTGATTTGGTGAGGAATTTGGGTCTATGTTTTTCTTGTGAAAAACATATTCACATGCACACCATGGATCTCGTGCCTCAGCACAGATTAAGAAGTTTTTAACTCCACAAGAAACCAGAAACAACAACAATGACTTAGGGCGCATTATCGTTCGATAATCACACGTTCATCGCGCTCATTACCCTGTTGATCGCGGTTCCTCCGTTTATCACCTCCCTGTCATTGGCTCAATCGGTCGGTCATTGAAACCAAACCCCTGACCAAATAAAACGTGAATCACTCGTGCAAACATCAAACAACAATCAATGGATCTTTGCAAATATTTCGCACCAAGCATGAACATCCTCACTTGGTTTAGTGAGTTAGCCCTTAATATAACCAGACTTGTCGTTAGCTATGAGGAAAAAGGTTTCCTCCAAAACTGGGGCAAACTACCTCCCAAGAATGCTCTAGGTGAAGAACTTGACCCTGAAACAAAGTGTGACGACAGGCCATGTAATATCCGTTCTATTCAAGTGCATGATATGTCAAACTATGTGATTGAGAAGTTTTGCATTGATCCTAACGAACCCAGAGAGTTTTAATGTAGCTATATACCTACCAAAAAAGAACTGATCAGTATGATAGGTAATAATATCAATATTGAAGAGATCTATGGGTTTGAACCAACTGAAAGTGATTCTTAATAAATAATGAAAGTTTAGTTCAACTACTTTTTATTTGCAAAATGAAGAAAGGTGGTGAAAAAGTCAAGTGGCATGATCTATCCTCCTAATCCTCCACCTGGTGTCTATTTGTGTCCCAATGCAGTCAATTGAAAGATTCATTGTTGCATGAAAGTTTCTCAATAATTGAGAATGGCATACATTGTAATCAATCACCAGGTCAACATGTCTTTCTATTTCATATGAGCACTTCAAAATTTTCAAGCCATCTTCAGGACCCTCAAATCCAACAAGGTTTGTTCACTGTGGCCAATTGCAACTTGATTGGATTCACCTGCTAAGTGAAGACAAGTGGCTTCCTCCATTGGTGCCAATCTAAAACAGTGAATTAATTCTAAAGGTGGAGTTGCTTGAACTCTCACTTTGACAAAGTGTGCTTCTGCTTCAAGTATCCAGTTTACCCATTGACACCATGTGACATCTCAGCCTGTATAAAATTGTGAATACAACTCTTTCAGTTGTATGACAAGTTCATTGAGCTTGTTTGGCAATCTTGAAAGGCAATCAATTTACTTTAGCTTCTTTGAAAAAAGTCTGATTCTCAACACCAAGAGAGTACTTTGCAACTATCACTGTGATATTTCTTTCTGGTTGATGCCATTTCACCAAATTTGCAGAGTTGACTTCAGACATGCTTTTGTAGATCATGTTTCTTTGATCTTGATAAACCAGTCAAGATTTGCGATTGTGCTGTTGATTGGCTCCAAATCCCCTCACACAGGCTTGTTTGAAGTGATTTTGATTTCTCTTGCAATCTGAGGTTTCACCAAGTCAAAGATGTTTTACTGGAAACTTGGAATTGAAGTTCAATGAAATTCTTCATGTAAAAAACTATTGAACAGACTGCATTATTCAAAGACAAAACAACTAATTTTTTGGCAATTTTGGCAATTGTTTCAGTTAATGTGGTAGCTGGATTGGGTGATAGTGTAAAATTTGTGTCAAAACAATATTTACCAATATTCAAGTCATTAATTTTCAAAGAATACTTAAATGCATGATGATAGTCATGGGCAGATTTGGCCATTGTAAATGCATTTATACTTGCTTAAAATTGTGCATAACTTGTCAGAGACTTGGAGGAAAAGCTGGGCTCTCTTAGGAAGCTTAGATATGGGTTCTGTAGGAGACTGTATGAAAGTAATTGCCTTTGATATTTGTTGAGTTAATGACTTAAGCTGGGACTTGTTTGACATATTGTTAGGACTTGTGTGTTGGTGTTTTGGTCTATCACCAAGTGGGGTAAAATTACTATTCAAACTGCACTTTTTATTTAGTGGTGTCCCTGTAATAAATTGTAAGTTGAAAATTTTGAATCAAAACAAAGTGTGAAAATACCTGATCCTACATTTGAAACACTTTCAGAGGGGAAAACTATGTTGGAATCTGCAAAAATTTCATAGCCATCTTCAATTTCATTAGTTCTAGCAAAGCTTAACACAAAGGCAGGAGTTGCTGGATTTTCTGCAATTTCTGCACTTGTTGCAGAATTTCTGGCAAGAGCTCCAGTTGCAATATGGGAAGCAAATAACTCATCCAAAATCAAAAAAATCACACAAACCATGGGTTATATTTTCATGAGTAATATTGACCTACACAGGTTGCAAAGTCTGAAGGAAAAAAAAAAAGGTTCAAAAAACAAACAAAAAAAGAAACAAAAAACAAAAAAAAAAAAGGAGAAAAAATTGAAGAGAGAAGAAATACAAAAGACAAAGAGAGAAAAAAAGGAATTGCAAAGAGTAGATGGACATAAAACCTTCAAGTGCTCCCTTTTCACATCTCAGGCATCTTAGGTGCATGAATTGCATTATTCCAGCCCAACTGCTTAATTTCTTCATTTTCAATTCAATTTCATAGCAAAATTTTTTTGCTTGCATTTTGCTCTTGAGCTGTTCAATAGTAAGAGAAACCAGTGATTTGTCTGAAACAATCACAAACAATACTCCAAGCTTCTTTTTTGAAAGTATTTCCAGCATACAGCCTTATTCTGAGTACAGAGCAAATCCATTAAGTAAACTGTGAGGCTACTCTCACTAATCAAATATTGGTGCCATATTGTGGAATTTGGTATCATCTCAACAAATGAGGTCAAGCAAATGAAAGGCATGTTTGCTTATTTTAAAATTGCTATATTTTTTAATTAAATTTTTAAAATTTTTTTATTGGTTTTGTTTTTCTCCTAGACCAGCTAACACCAAGGAATTGTTCAATTTCCAATTGTTAAGTCTATATGGAAATTTTTTCTGGAAATGTAGCGCGCCCTGGTTATTGGGTTATTTGTTATCTTTAACATTAAACAGTATTTGGTCCCAACAGCATACAGATACATTTCAGGATTCTGTGCTCCTCTTTGACAGTAAACAGGAGAAAGAAACTCACAATAATGAGTCAGCTGAAAATGGTACACAATCTGCAGAATTGTGGTGGGATTCATTTGCAAATGCCATCTGGTTAGACTATCAGAGGGAGTTGAGAGGAAAAAGGCTTAGCTTTGGACTGTAGCCAGTAATAAAGAGTTTTGCCCCACATTTTTAATAATAACAAATTAACATGTTGTCTTTTTATTAATTGATTTTTCAGAATTTTTTGTAAAACAGTTTTGTATTTGGCATTTTTTGCAATTACAGTTTTTTCAAATATTTTGATGTCAGTTTCTAGAAAAATGGTTTTGAGATTTGATAAAAATATTGCAAAAAAGAGATGAAAATCGTTTTTTGTTGCCAAATGTGGCCTTACTTATAAAGGTAGCCTTGATGTTGTTACTACTCAACTTCTATTATTTTAACAGCTGATTTTGGAAAGTTTGACCAACAAGTTTTGATAGCATCCAGAGCACATACTGACAGATCAGCCCTTGAAATTAAGGATGTGCTTGCAACAACAATTTAATTGCTTTGTGAAGCAAATCTCGACAGAATCACACAAGATTATGTCTGGCACAAATGGGCAAATGAAATCATGTTGCACCAAACAAGCTTGTGTGTTGCAATCTTCATTTATGATTGTGTATGGTAAGGAATTTTAGCGAGAATTCTTTTTTTCTTTATTCTAGATTTTCATTGTTCAAAATCCTCAATCACAAAAATTCCAAAAAAAAAAAATTAAATTAATCTTGCATTTTTCTCCGCATACAAAACTTCCTTGTATTAATACAAAAGCTACCACTTAATGACAGAAATGGCAAGTCCACTGTTTTGTTCTTTACTTTTTAAGCAAATTGAGCAATTTCTTTCAATAAAGAGTGAATTCATCTTTTAATACAGCTTGAATCTTTTACACTTTAACATTGTGAGCAAGCAGCAACTATTTGTGGATTGCCAGCAAAACATCTCTAGTCTCTATTTGATTATCAAGTTCAATTTGTTGAACACATGAGGACTGTGTGCAACAATCTCCACATTAGTGAGAATCTTGTCATAAAATTCCAAAATCAATCAAAGATGAGATAAGTTGTCTGCAATGTTGTGTAAGATATGGATATACTTGATAATATTTTGAATTAAATTAATGTATTCAGTTATTTTGTTGAATTGAATAAATTTGATGAAAATTCTGTTGTTGAGTAGAGTTGGGAGCCATTAGGAGAAATTTTTCAGTACTACAAGTTATTAATTTTTAGATCATTTTGTAGTGACTATTTATAGTGCATTTACTACCACTTCGGCATTTTCCCCTTAGAAAAATGGTAAAAATCACATCAATAAATAATGTGACTGTTTTCTAAAAGTATTTATAGATTTTCATTTTCAATAGTCCCTTTATTTTCATTTGCCAATTGAACAAATTTGTTCATTGAGCAAAATTAAAAATGGAATTTCTTCAAGAAATTTGTTTGTCTTGCAACCAACAACAAGACTTTGAATGAATTGAATTGAAAATGAAAGGCTTTTTATGTGAATAAAAATGTTTATTATTACATAGTGATAACTTATGGAGACACCTCCTACCATTATCCCATTCATCTAAAAGCACAATCCATGCATTGCAAAACATCCTTTGCAATGACCAATCAATACTACATGAGATTTGAATTGTATTTTCTGATAAATGAAAGTAAGGTATTGAAGCAGAATAAGAATTTGTTATGCTATATTATTGATACTCTGTGAGTTTAAATGTGTTGAGAGAAAACTTTGGCACACTAGGGTGTACTGAAATGAATTGTATGCCGTAATATATATTATTATATTGTCTGATTTGGTAGGCAAAAAATGCACCAGTTTGTGCTGGAGTTATGTGTTGGTAAGCAGAATAAATTACATTGTATTATAAATGTAAAGTGTGTTTATAGTATTTATTTTGTGCACTAACATCTGTCAGTTTCATATGTATCCAGAAGGCTATTGCAGTTGATAAAGCACAACATAGAAACTCAAGGTAAGTGCTTATACTCACCATGCAACATAAGGTTTGTTCCTTTGAGAGGGCAACCTTGTTTCCACAACATCTGTCTGTTATCAGGTGAGATTTCATCTAGAAGTAATGCTCCAGTCAATTAAGTTTAACTTGTATGTAAATTGGATAACATGAGCATCTCAGATTTGAATGGCCTGTTTTTCCTAGTGTTTTCCATCTGAGCCCAGCATTGTGGATAATTTACCACATATATGCTGCTGATTGTTTTATGCTGATGTTGCTGAAAATCAGCCTGTGCTTCACTTAAAAAAGACAATGGCTGTTCAGAAAAATAATTGACAATTTCGGTTTTTGAGTGGGTGAGAACTTTTTCTACAGTATTTTTGTCATTTGTTGTTTCATTGTTTCATCAGTGTTAAATTGTTTGATCCAATGACTGCTTGTAGAAATCAATTTGTTATAGATCTGTAAAATAGCTGTCATACTCATCATATGATGGAAGAAGTAATTATATGTGTGTGTCCTTGTGTTCTCTGATATATGTTTTGTAGTTGCCTTTGGTCCCAATTTCATTTTGCATGTTAACAATTGGAAGACTTCCAAAACTGGGACAAATGTAAAATACAAAATGTCTTTGTCCCAGCAGGACAGGCAGTTTGTCCCCAGGACATTTTTGTCAAGATGAAAAAATAGTCTTGACAAAAATAAATTTTGATCCCAAAAAAGACAAAATACAAAAATGAACAAACAGCCAACTTCGAGCACCAAAAAAAGCACCAAAAACACCAGCAGCAGCAACAGCAATCAAACCACGTGGGAATAATTTGTGGCTGCACAAATAGAAAATTTACTGGATATTATTGAAGAGGTCCTTCTGTCTGGGTCAAATGAATGGGATGTTGTCATCATAAGGTACATGGCACTGGGCTACAATCGAGAGGCAGAAGCTGTTAAAAGCAAGTACAAAAAGCTACAAAGTGTCAAGAAGAAAACTGGAGATCCTACCTGCCCCCCCCCCCCACAAGTTGTTCACACAAAATGAATTGCATGTCAAATTGATGAAAAAAATGACACTATTGTGCTGGACAATGACAATAATAATGGTCCAGATGCAATTAATGACAACAGTGGTATTCAGCAGGATGCAGTGTTGGACAATTTGCTGAACTTGATTCAGCAAGACCTTGACGACAAAATTGACAAAGCGTAATCAAATAATGAAGCTGATTCTGACAGTGACAACAAAATCCCAGGTTCACAAGTAACTGTCACTAGCACACAACCTGCATTACATGAGCTCCTGAAAATCAGGTACTGTTTTTCTTTATGTCTTTACTGCTCAAACAATATTTCTAGTTCCATTCCTATTGTAACAAGCAGAGTTGGTCTTAGAGTAAAAGAACTTCAGTCCATTGCCGCTGCAAATTTGCATTGCACATCTGATCCAATGAGTGACTTTAAGTACAACAGCAAAAAAAAGGAAGGCGATTGACAATTCAATTTTATTGTAAGTTCATTATTTTATTATTATTGTAGCATGTGCATATTATTACTGTTTATTTTCTTAGAATACAGGATGATTCAAAAAATTTGACACAATTACTGGGC
>JADGJH010000313.1:0-21272 GCA_027596945.1 Physocladia obscura
AAAAAAAAAAAAAAAAAAAAAAGCAAAATTGGAAAAAATGAAGACCTGACTTGCAAAGCAGGATCTGCTTTGGGAGAAAACCCTGCCATTCAGTTTGGTTGTAAGCTTGATGAAAAGTACAAGAACCATTGCTCATTGAATCCTAATGGTTGTGTGTATAGATTTTTTGATAAGAAACTGGGTCATTTGGATTTGACAGTATCAATGAAAGCTTCTTGGATTCAACAGTTGGTTGGTAAGCCACATTTTTGAAAATTTTGATACAAATCAGATTGTAATAACTGTTGGAGTCATTATTGATTGGCCACCAAATTTGAGTCCATTTGACAATTTGAAGTACTATATTCCAGGATCAAAAGTTATGTCTGGTCCAACATGTTCAACAGCAGCATCTGCTGAAATTTCAGCATGTTTGTTTTTGAGTTGTAAGGCTTAGTATTGTTGTGAGCCTTAAGCTTGATAGTAGTTTTGGGTAGAGAGTTGTTTATTTTAGAATGAATTCAAAAGTCAAAATCCAACAGCCTTCTTATAGCTTTTTTTCATGCCTAATCAGCCCATTTCAAATTCCCCATGATTTCATTTGATTGATTAATTACACAGTTTGGGGTCTTTTCATTTTTCATTTTTGCTTTCTTTTGAAAAGATCCAAAAAAAGCTCAAGTTCCCAAAACAAGGAGCCAGTCTTGTACTGCTGCTTCTGTTGTCACAAACTAGTTGTGCCAGCATGTAACACAGTCAGCATTGAATATTTATGGTTAGTTTGTTCAGCACCTTGTTTGTCAGTGTTTTGCAACTCTAGTTGGCTGAATGGTTGTAACAAAAGAAAAAATTTTCATTTTGAAAAATAATTGATGAAACAAAACAGTCGGAACCAAAATGTTGCCAACAATACTGTGCCAGCTAAGATTGATTCTGATTTCTACCCTGGTCTGCTATGCAAGCCATGCACCTGCCTGTGCAAGATAATCCAGGTGAGTGATTGGAGCTATCTTTTGCTAACGTTCTGTTTGTTTTTATTTTTCAAAAGTACAGTCTGTCAAAACACAGCTCTTGCAAACTGTAGACTGGATCTGCTGGTGGAATTTTGGTGTATGCCTGGTGGCTGTCACACTCAGATTTGTTTGTGTTTTATTTTAATAAAGCTAATCTTATTTTAAAACAAACTAAAAACACAGCAGGCACAGCAGGTTCCATTGCCTGATGGATATCTGCATGCTGATACTTTGCAGCACTTTTATTTTGTTCTGTTTTAATAATAAGCTTATATTTTATTTTAAGTAAACACAGACAAACAATAGGTGCATCTGGCTCTGTCACCTGACAGGTATCTGAACACTGCACAAATCAGCGTCAATCTTTGTGGGTAAACGCTGATGTTGTGCAACCAGTTTTTGTTTGTCTTTGTTGTGTTTTTAAATAGTAAATCTCAATTAATTTATACTAGAAAAACCAAAACGAGAGCAGCCATACCCATGCTTGATGTGCCTGGTGCTACATGCTTCAGCTTTGCCTCCTGATGGCATGTTGATATCACGCAGCCTGTTTTGCGCTGTTCTAGTACATTTTGCCACAACAGTTTGTTTCCCTTGAAAAATTTACTGGGCAATTTGAAAAATAATAAAAAATAATTGAAACTATCTATTTATTTTTTATTTATTTAATTTGGGCCAAAGTAATAATAATAAAATATTATTTATTTATTTATTATTTTTACTTGCATTACTTGTTTATTTCATTAACTCTCACCAGAGTCACTGAAACTTCAACACAGCACCTTCATTTAATTATGACAAAATCAATCTGTTTGTATAAGATCAACAAACAAAGTGGCAAAGTACAGCTGTTTACTGGAGTGGCCATTATTGGAAAAAACAATACATTGATTACCATGCTTGAAAAAGCCAAGCTTCCTTCATCTGTGCCAAATAAGTTACTTACAGCATGGGATTTAGATGACACAGAGATTCAAATCTTTTTTGAGGCTTTATTACTTGAAACTCTTGTGAAACCTGCAACTTGCGTTCTTATCAATATACTGGAGAATTTTGAATACTGCAACATCCTTTATTTTTCTTCATTATAATCTACAAAATAAAGAAGTGGATTAGTGAATGTCTTTTCTTGGCTATACATAGCATAGTTTGCATTGCAAAAACAAGCAAGTGCGGCTGTCCTGTCAATAGTCATAGAAGCCTAAAAAACAGCATCATCTTACTCCACAATCTGCAGTCTTTCTTTATACTTTTGTAAATATGATTTTATCATCGCAAAACATTGCTTGATTTATTCATTTTTGATTTGATTTGAAAATAAATCACAAGCAAAACAAATCTTACAGGGTTCATGTCAGGAGAATAAGGTGGAAGAAATAATAAAACAACTCCAACTGCCTCAAATGCCTCTCTAATGCATGGATCCTTGTGTATTGAGCAATTATTCAAAATACTGTCTGGTTGTGGAAATGCATTCATTTTCAGAAGCTGAATTTTTTAGGGTTGTAACATCCACAACAAAAGCAAAATAAGAACAAACCAGGTGTTCTGTTAGCCATTCCAAAAAATCATTTGTATTCATTGATCCCTCTTTAAAGAAAAAGGATATCAACCACGCTGTGAAAGAGAGCCAACAATTGAATGGCAAACTCCACACTAATAGACTTGATATTCTTGCTCTCAAACCAGCCCACCCATAACCCCAGCATCTCAGCAGTGTCTTTTTATTTACTGCAGATTCATCAGCAAACACAAGCTGATTTGCGTTAAATTGGCCAATGTAAATTGAAAATTTTGCTGAGCAGATTTACTTTGTTCCACTGTGGCAACAGAGAGCTATTTTATAAAAAAAAATATTATTACTTCTTGTGTTCATTAAACCTGTTTGTAATTGAACCCATGTTGTTTGAGATAATGCCACAATGTTTAAATACTGGCATGTTGTCCTGAAGCTAAAAACATGTCTTCTACAAGTGCTTCCAGATACTTTCATTTCTGATTTCTGGCAAACTAGCATATAGCCATCCAGCAATTTCATTGATAGTGTATCCAGCCAAATTTTCTAAATAATGCTCAATAGAAGTGGATGCCAAATACATCCCATTTTCTAAATTTTGAGTTGTGTCAGTTTGCAGATAATGACAAAGACCAGTATATCCAAGTATACTGGAGTACAAACATTTTTTGAAAATCAGAATTTTTTATTGGTTTCTCAAACATTTTGAAATTAGCAGTAGTGGCATTTTTGAGGATCACAAACCTTGTCTGCAATATGTGTCAATCAAGCAGATACTTTTGCCATAAGCAAGTCCCAAAGATTGCACACAAAATAATTTGCAAACTAATGAATTTTCAGATTTTATTTTCAATGCATTCAAGTGAATTTCAAACTATTGAGCTGAAATGCACAATTGATTTTTGGGTATGAACAGAAATTGAAAATAGTGAAAAAAGCTACAAAAATTGCTTATTTTATTCTTCAAGCCTGACAAGTGCTTTACAATCTCTTGATTGTTCAAATAGTTTTTATTTCCTTTTCTGTTCATTCTTTGACTAAAGCTCTAATTCCAGCAACACTATTCAGTAATTTTAATTTATTAATGTTACAAGTTAACTTGATTGCAGAAACATTTATTGCTCTTTGTCAAATTATCTGCAAGTCTTTGAAATTGCCACACCCAGTGCAATTTTTACTCTTCTCTCAAATACTTCAAGTTGATCATGGAAGACAGTTTTGCTTGCAGGACTATCTGGATTTTCAATTGCTGACACAGTTCCAATAGCTTTACAATTCCTAAACAAATCTAAACTGTTTGAATTTATCAATATTTGTATACTCTTGTGCAAGAATAATGGAGGTGGAGGAGTTGAAATTTAAATGAAATCATTCTTGTTTGGAATTTTGAAGTCTAATAGTGCAAATTCTTGGCACATGTATATTAATGCAACAGGTGATTTTCAGAGTGCTTTGCTTTTCAGGCTATTAGGTACAAGTCTGTCAGCAAATACTTCTTTTAAATTGCTGGTGCAACTTTTGCTATCAATGAGCAAGTATTCAGTTGACTTTAAATGCAAAAACCGATTTATTCAAATATATTTTGAAGTTAAAAAACAAAAATTATATTTGAAACTAAAAATAAAAAAGGTATAGAGATCTACTTAATCAATGTTAACTGTATCATGGACACACAAATTTAAATATTACATGGAGTAAAATTACTAGAAACATATAGTGAATGTTTATTTAAATTTTCCTCTAGCATCTACAACTGAATTGTTGAGAAGACATATAGATCATTGCTAAAGACAAAAACAATCTTAAATTCATATTCTTTGATTTCTGTGGTATGCTGTTTTGCTGTCTCATTTTTTTCCTCAAATTTACAGCTGTTTTCAATGTGAATGGGACAGAAAAAAAGACATTTTTCTTGAATTGACAAATATTTGTTAAGAAATACTGGAAGGACAGCTAGCAACAAGCTATAGTGAGTCAAAAAATGCAGTAAACTGTTATAATATAACTAAAGGATAAAAAGAATACTGTTTATTAAAGGGAATGAACAAACATGCTGCAATATCAACGGTTTTGATAAAGATATTCCTGAAGTTATTGACTTTGATGGAGAAGAAAATAAAATCAACATAGAAGTTACTGAAGATGAAGCAAGAGTTAAAACAGTCAAAACCAGATCAAAACTCATTATTAGTTGTTCCATAGCTCAAATTGCATAATTCAAGATCAAATGTGAAAATTGCAACATTTGTCTTTTGTGTCACGTTACTGGCAGCTGTAGTTTCTCTGTGGTTGTAATTCAAACCTCTCAAGTTGCAGCCTTTATTGGATGGAAAAATAGCTATTACTTTATTTATGAGGAGATCAAATATGTTAGATTGTGCAAATTGAAGCCATTACATTACAACCAAAGTTTTGGAAATTAGAAAGCTGGAATCAAAGGACATGCTGCATTTAAAGGACATCTGCCACTGCCCCAAACTTTTGAAATTGCCAAAGCCAGAGGAAATATCAAAGATAGCAGCAAAGATGAAGATGGTTATTATGACAGTGTAACAGAGGTTGAAAAGCGTTAAGAAACTTGTATTATCATTGACCCCCCCACACCAAAAGTGAAAAACAAGAGACTTATTGCTGAAGTTGATGAGAGTGATAAAGAAAATGGTATTTTATTGCTGTAATATTTTTCTACACTGCTATTTTATTTATGTAATTTTTCTTTCCTTTGCCAGTATTTGAGTGTCTTTGCATTCACCAGCCAAGCATGATATTTTAACCCTAATTAAAAGTACAACAGTTGACATGCCAACCAGTGAAATTTCAAGTATGAAACTTCTCCAAGCACATTTAAAAAAAGAAATACCTGAATGGAATCCCAATTCATGGGGATCAGAATTATTTTATGTTGATTGGCCATGGAAATCTCCAACTGTTTTTGCAATTTGCAGCATTAAAATTTTTGAAGATTCAATGCTCAAAGTTAAAACCTGTAAGTCGGCAAATAAACCATACTTGGTCATTTGTAAGAAGAAGGAATAATTTTTTTTTTTTGCACAGATTTCTATTTTATCAATAATAAATTTTAATTTATATAGCCACAAGTAAAAAAGAGACTATAAATTCAGTTGATGCACAAGGTAATGTATTTGGATCTTCTATCAACTTTAGTTGTACCGAAAAAGTTGCCATTTTTGCATGCAAATTGGATGAAAAACATACCAATCATTGTTCAATTAACATGGATGGCTGCTTTCACCAAATTGTTTGAGGGACACTGGGCCATTTGAAGCTGACTTTTGAATTGAAAACATCTTGGGTCACTGCATTGGTAAGTAAAAAAAAATTTGTAGAACCCTAAAAATTCAACAAAATTATAGTTAGCTGAAGCCCCAATGTTGATATAGACAATCCACCACTGTTAGCACAATTTGATAATAAAAAATTTAAACAACCAAGCACACTTTTCTAGCTCAAGTGGAAGCATATAATACCCAGTCCCAAGCACTCAACATACCAGTGATTGCCAGAAATTTTTGAAACTATAAGCTGGACTGTTTTTGAGGCAGGGGTAATAACAACAGTGGATCTTGGATTGACTACTGCAGCTGGGCCATCAGAATTGGTATCTTTTTCTAACGATGATACTATAAGTGAAATAATGCAAAAAGCAAATTTACCATCTATTAGATATGGCTGATACTCAACAACTTGGGATAAAGAAAATAAAAATTATCAGTATATACTTGATACTGTCTTTCTGATACATTACATCAAGTTCATACAGATATTGTAATCAAAAGTCACAAAATTTTGGACCATGTTGGTGACTATTAGGGTTTCAATTTTAATCTTTTTCTTTATTATTCTTTTTGAACATTTACATCAACAAAATAAAAATACTATTTTTTGCTTTTAAAGCAAATGCAACCAGCACAATCAAATTTAATATGCATGAGAAAAACAAACTCAAGCCAATTTTTAGTCAATTGACATGCAAGCTTCATAAATTGCATCTGGCTGATCTTCATGCTGTATGGGCTCTTTATTTCTGCAAAAAAAAAGATTTTTCACATAAAAACTCTGTTTAACCTGTTGTGAAATTTTTTTACAAATTAGGTAGTTGTAATTGTTGTTGTGCAATTTATAACTTACTGGATTCAAATCAGGGAATAAGTAGAGAGAAAAACCAAGTAAATTCCAGCTTCATCACATGCTGTTTGAATTCTTGGGTCTTCATGAATTTGTGTATTATTGATAACAAACACACTTTTATTTGCTGGGAATGGGTTCATTTGTGGCAACTACAATAAAAAAAATAATGAATAGAGCTATAAAAATTAATAAATATACCAATTGTGCTTGTAAAAACTCCAGAAAATCATCAGCTTTAAGTGCTCTGGGCGTGATGGAGAATGACAAATAGCCACTTTAGCACAGTAAACTCACACGTGAATCTCCTTTTCCATGCACAAACAGACCAACATGCTCTACTCAAAGTCCAGCCCATGCATGTCCCAGCAACATTCCAATGTTTTTTTGCTGACAGTGGCTTCATCAGCAAATACCAACTGTTCCAGTTTGTACTTCCTGATTCAGTGCAAAAAATTTTGACTCTCAATCTTATTGTACTCTGCTGCTGCTTTAACTGATAGCTTCATAAAGTATGTAGTATTTCAGTCAAATAAAGAAAGAGATCTTTTTTTTATCATTACCTGTTCATATGAATACCCAAGTCATCTCAGAGTCCTCTAAATAATTGAAACTGAAACAGCCAGCATGAAAAATGCATACTCTTGTTCCTGAAATGTGTCAAGATACCAATCAGTGTGTAAATTGAATAGGGCTTTGATATGCTAAAAGGATCAAAAGATAATTACACGATGATTGGAGATGGTGCAAATTTGTAACTTACAGAAAAATGCGCTTCCAAAGCCCCCGCCGTCAAACTGATGGCCATGTATAAGGATTTCTGGCAGTTTCAAACATAGGTACATGAAACAAGGTTCCGTGTTACAAATAGTTGCTTGGTAGAAATATCAATGGAGCAGGTATTGATGATCAAATTGTTGCCTAAGCTGTAATAAGATGCTGCCCCAATGTCTTGTACTTGATGCATATAGGCGTTCGGCAGACAGAGGTGAAGGTATAATGACACTTAAATGGGTGAGACTATCAAAATTTCACAGTTGGTTCACATGATTTCTGGCTTGTTGCGATGGAGAATACCATGCACATCCAGGAATGGTTGTCTGGTTGCATTTGCAAGTTGTTGAAACCATTTATTTTTATTTTTAAATTTCAATTACAAGTTTGGTAAGACTAACTCCAGCTTTTAACTCTTCCAAACCATTCTGAATTTCCTCCAAGCCTCCACTGATAACTTTGATTTTAGAAGCTGGTATGAAAGTTTTTGAAGCCAATGACTCCTTCAACCACGTTCTAAATACAAACTTGCAGAACTCGGGAGCCTTTGATGCGTCTGCCGGAGGTCCAACAAAAGTAGCCTGAACCCCGCGCCAATTATACAGTTTCCAAAGGAGTAGATTAAACGTGAATGGTGTTGCCACGAGTTGCGCAATTGCTGTGGCTGGCTTTGTTGGACGGAGAATTTTCACAACCGTGTCAAGATCCCCCGCAGCAAGGTATCCCAGCTCAATCGGTGCGTTGTCGGTTTTGGCTGCAGAAATGATATCCTCAACGACAGTGGGAGACTTATCGTCAAACAATTTAACTGATTCGGGAGATGCGGCAAGCGAAGTGAGGTATTCGTGGTTATGTTTTGAAGCAGTTGCGTAAACAATAAAGCCAAGGCGCGTGAGGATTTGAAGAACATTGCTGCCAATACTGCTGCTAGCACCCCACACCAAAATCTGGGTTTTTGATGTGGAAAATGTTGCTAAAGTGGATTCCTCGATGCCGATCTGATATACCCGGCCCACGCAGTATGAACAGCCATCGGAAGCAACGCGGCTTCATTAAAAGAAAGATATTCAGGAACCGGTGCAACAACTTCTGCAGGAACAAGAGTATATTCTTGAAATCCGCCGCAGTCTGGAGCTCCTTTCTTGTCAAATGCAAACGAATATGCCGTCACGCATTTTCCAATGCCAAAAAAGTCGCTTACTTCAGGTCCAACTTGCACAATAATTCCAGCAATATCGTATCCAAAGATTGCAGGGTATTTCGCGACTTGAAATCCCGAATCCCTTTGAATATGATCGATTGGGTTTAGAGCAACTGATTTGACTTTGACAAGAATTTCACCCAGGCCTGGCGTTGGTGTTGTGCGAGTCACAACTTTGAGTACTTCGCCTCGTTTGCTGCTGATGGCAGCCTTATGTTCTGGCATTTTCTTGTTTTATTGGTTTTTGCGAGAGACAATTTTATACCCCAAATATGTTAACAATGCTGCAATGGCGCATTGAAGCTTGCGCCATAAAGCAACTTACGGAATTAGATTTTTATATTCAGAGTTTGGTTAATTACAAAACTATAGACGGATATATTAATCAAACATGTCGACTTTTTTATTCACATTAAGAAGTTTTGTACCTTCTAATCCACCATCTACAATTTTTAATTTTGGAGCTGGCGTGAATTTCTTTGCAATTAACCCATCTTTCAACCAAGTTTCGAACACTAACAAAAGTCACTTGCACGTTACACCGGTTGTGAAGACGTCACACCAAAGCATTGAAACTAAACTGTGCAGTTGCAAGCTTTGCGGTTGCACTTGCCGGCTTTGAATTAAGAACTTTGACACAAGAATGAAGGTCTCCAGTCGCAAGATACCCTAAATCAATTACAGCATTTTTGGTTTTTGTGGTAGCAATAACGTCTTCAACCACCGTTGGAGACTTGTAATCAAAAAACTGACAGATTCTTTTGACGGCGCAAGAGAAGTGAGATATTCACGGTTTTTTTGCAGATACAGTTGCGTAGACAACAAAGCCTAGACGAGTGGGGATTTGAAGAACATTGCTATCAATACTGCTGCTGGCACCTCACATAAGAATTGGAGTCTTGAAGTTTGCAAACGTTTCGAAATTGGCTTGTGTAATTCCAAGTTGAGAGGTGTGCACAGCCATCGGAGGAAGGGCAGCTTCAATGAAAGAAAGCTCATCTGGAATTGGGGAAACAAGTTCCTCTGGGACGAGGACAAATTCCTGGAATCCGCCGTAATCTGGAGATCCGTTGTCATCGAAAGCGAGTGTAAAACGCAAAAACACGTGTGCCGATTGGCAGGTTGTCAACTTCAGTTCTGGTTTTAGAAATGATTCCGCCAATATCGTATCCGAATATGGCAGGAAATTTTGCAACCGAAAATCCCATGTCTCTTTGAATATAGTCGACAGGGTTCAAAGCAATTGCTTTCCCTTGGAGAATAACTTCGCCTTAACCGGGAGTTGGAGTTGTGCGACTGACAACTCTAAGTTCACCAGTTTGTGCTACAGAAAAATTGTGTAAAAGAATAAAATCAAGTTTTTATTAGCTAATCTTTGATTCCTGAAAGTTACAGTTGATACAGTGGCTTGCGAATTGAGTTACAGAAAATTTTCATTTCACATTTTTGCAACCTATTTTACAAACCCAAACATAGTTGCATTATGAACTCAAGAATACTTTAATAAGCCTTGTAAAGGGCTGTTCATACGCTTAGTTGAGAAAAGGATCAACGAGATGGCCAATTCATGGCTTCAACGAAATAAAAGGAAGAAACACAAAACAGAAACAAAAAACTACAAAACAAATGATAAAAAAGAATAAAAACTAAAAACACAAATAAAAAAAATTCTCTTGAAGGGATAAAAAAAGAGAGAAAAAAAGAAGAAAAAAAATTCAATCAATCATCCCCAAAAATATCTTCATCCATATTCTCTTCATCAACCCGATACATCCCAACCTCCATGCTCCGCGCGACAATACCATCTCCCGCCCCCAAATCAACTCCGTCCTTCCATCTCAACCAACCCATCCGCGGACCCGTCTGCGATCGCTCACTGAGCCGGAACCCAAACAGTCGCGGCACATAGACACGATAATTTGGAAGCTTTGCCAGCGCAATTGGCTGCGGATCGTCGTCGCCGCCATCTTCTGCTCTTGTTGTTGCAGCTGTTGCTTCCTGTGACACAGCTTCAGATGCGGATTTTGCGGGTGTGATTACAGGGGGGATCAGCTGCGGATATGTGTTGTAAAGAAGGTGTGGGAATGTGGTTCCGAAAAACGCGCCATCAATGTTTTGGAATTTCGCCTTTTATTTTATTTTTTTATTTGTTATTTCCAGAAGTTATTGCTTTCTTTTAAATTTATT
Source organism: Physocladia obscura (assembly GCA_027596945.1). NCBI lineage: Eukaryota > Fungi > Chytridiomycota > Chytridiomycetes > Chytridiales > Chytriomycetaceae > Physocladia > Physocladia obscura. The sequence goes on from JADGJH010000313.1 coordinate 10,817, forward strand.
ATTCCCTCACCTCTCGCGGATGATACAAGTCACAGCATCTCACGCAAAACATTTTGACAGTATCAACGCTCGGTTGATCGCTTCGTCCACATGGAAGAACAGATGCGCCACCACACCCTTCCCGAGGACAAGCACCGAAATCGGCTTCAGCAAGTCGATCGGACATAACGCCCAGACCGCCTTTCGTAAGCAAGAATCTTTGATGAATTAATCCATATAGCATTTCTGCGCTGGATTCAATCAGCGAGAGTTGAGCTGGAGTTGGTTGTGGGTCGAGTTCGAGATCGAGGATCATGTCTAATGCTTCGTTGTAGAGAAGGACGAGTGTGTTTAGACCTGTTAGATTGAAATCGTCTTTTATGAATTCTTCTGACACTTCGATAAAAAATTCGTGGCCTTTTTCAAAATGTATATTGTTAACTATATTGATACTATAATAGTCAGTACCTGGAAGCGAACAGAACCAATAAATCCAAGATACCGCCGAAGATTCTTCTGAGCTGCCAGAGCTGGATGCAGAATCGGCTGCATTATTTATTTGATTATTTATAAGTAATTGGCGATTAATTTCAAATATTTGAAAAACACAATAACTGCTGAACACAAAAAATAAAATAAAAAAAAATCGACAAAAAAATAGTTTGAAAGACAGTAAAACTTTGTGGGGCTTGAGTAAATACCTTCGACAAAATCTTCCTCCTCTTCTTCCTCATCGTCATCATCATTTCCACCGCCGCCATTACCCATAATTCCTCCGAATAAATCGTTATTATTCGTGTTGCTACCACCGCCGCCTCCACTCACACCGCCAGTAGATTTCGAAAAGTAAAAGTTGCTTCCACCGCCGCCAGATTGTCCCACTGATGAATGTGAGAGATGAGTAGCTTGCTGTTTTGATCTTAGACGCAATAATGGCGTGCTGTCGTGGCGGCTTGCTTTGGCGCGAGACGCAACCAAATGCGGCACAGATTCTTTGTCGCTGTCAGTGCCATTGGCGACGTCGTTGTTGATTTCGTTATCGTTGTTATTGTGGTTATCGTCGTCGTTGCTGCTGCTTAGCTCGGCTGGGGGTATCTGCCGATAATCGGCTGAGAAAGGGTTGGGATGCGAGCCATCGTAGCAAAAGATTGTTTTGCTGTTCTTGTTGTAGTGGTTGTCAATGGCGGCGTTTTTGTTGCTGTTGTTGTCATTATATTTGGCGGCGAACAAGTTTACCATCACCACTGCTGACTTTTCAGACATGGCAATCGTTTTTTGTACGTGCGTTTTCGCAATCCTCGTTGTTGCATCCGGCGGCAATCCAGCAAGTGGGGTCATTCTTGAAAACAACAAATTCAATGTTCAGGTCACTTGTTTTCGAATACAGAAAATTTGTGAAAAACAGTAACTATGTATTTTAACATTATAACTCTAATGTAATCGACTACTTTTGGTTTTTATACTTGAAAAAGATGTCCATCAGATCGTCCTTTAACCCTCTCCAAGACGATCCAATCGATGACGTCATGGAAGCAGTACGATCTGCGGCTCTCTCGTCGCCTTTTCTCCCAGAACGGATGTGAATTTCCGGAAGCTGGTACACTTTTGGCGAATCTACACGAGCATCAGCAGCAATACCTGAACGCGGGATGTCCAGGCGCGCGCTTGGACGTGGAATTGAAGGAGCAGATATGACAGACTGGTTTTGCGACGACTGAGACACAGGCGTCTTAGGAAGCGCCTCTGATGGTGGGCGCATAAGCGATGGATACGATGATAACTGTTTTCGTTGTAAACTTGCGTCAAAACTGTAGCTATCGTCAGCCTCTCCTCCAAGTTGGTGTTCGTCATCATTACTGCCGTCTTCGTTGTGATAATAATTGCTTGGATGCCGTCCATTCAAAGCAATGTTGAGTCTTGTATTCATGTTTGTTCTCTCTATGAGACTGTCCTGCATTTCATCGGAGCTGTCGCTCGGTTCGTATTTGCTTGGATTATTCATGCGGCGACGACGATGCCACCAGATGCACCATCCAAAAGCCAGCAGCAGCACAACAATTAGCGTAACAACGACCGGAATCATTGGCGACGAAACACTTGCAGATGTGGAGGAAACGGTCGTAGCGGTTGTGTTATCAACTGATCCATCTGACGGAATAGAAGTTGTAGTATATAAACTCGAACAGCCCAGTTGAAGCGTGCTTCCTGCAGGACTAACATTTGTGATGAGCCAGCTCTTTATACGTGTACGATCAATTCCAGCTTGTGAGAACGGCATCTGAAAGTGGGTATTTTAAAAATCATTCATTTGGAAAATGAAATTCAATCACCCCACCACAAAACTTTCATATTCGTCTACAGCTGAGAACCGGGCAATATCAGCGCTGTGGAACACAACGTCTTGATTGCCATCAACAGCGGTGCAGGTTCCATTAATAAACATCTGAATATGCACATCAAAAGTAACATCTATTTGCTGTGAAGCAACAATAAGCTGGATGCCGTCATAGTCATAGCCCCAGGTCGGCGTGCATTTCCCATAAACGTTCAAATCGGCGTAAATAAACTGAGAAGAGTTGCCGAACGTGAATGACACGGAACCGAGAGTGGCACCAGACTGGGTTGTGATGTATTTGTTTGAAATTGAATGTAGATCGCCAAACGTTGCACCCAGGTTGTTGACAATTTGGCCTTGTGACCAGAATGTCGCCATGTTTGGCGGATCCGAGCATACGTTTGTGATTGGAAGATCAGTGCATTGCGGACACGCGGCTGTGCCCGTCGCAACTGCAAGAATAGAAAGCAGTGTGCCAACTTCCATTGATTGCAAAATTTTTATTTTTTACTTTTCATTTTCATTTCCATGAAAATTTTTTAATTTTTTTTAATTTTTTTTTTAAAGTTACATTTTAATCACGGCGCATCAACAGCAAGAACGCGACGCCGCACCCGTCCACCAGCAAACATTGCAATCAACACAACAGTTTCAACGGCAAACCACCAACTAACACATAAGATGGCTGCACTGGCCCAAATCACTGGCACCTTTCTCACCCCCTCCACACCACTACTACTGGCACCCCTGAAAAACACTTCGCCCACACCTGCTGCTGCACTACTACCACTACTGCCATAAGCACCGGCATCACTTACAACTCCCCCCCAAGACGCCACCGCCGCAGTCGCCGCAGTCATATTGTCGGCAATTATACTGACAGAACTAAAAGTAATCACACTCATACACAATACCATCGTCACCACAGATCCGCGCAACGATGCATCTGCAAGCACAACCTGTACGCGCGGGACCACCGTCTCTATAACCGCATACACGTCGCCGCACCGCGTGCACTTGAACGATCGTTCCTCTCCTGTGCTTATTCTCGCGTTAGGGAGGGAAGTCAGGTATCTGTCGATACAGGTCTGGTGGATGTATTGCAGGTCCGGGTCTTTGCAGCCGAGACAAACGCGAATTAGGGGGTCGGTTTGCGTTTCCGTTGGTTCCCAGCAGCACCAGCAGCGGCCTTTGATGATGACGGTGGTGTTTTTGATGTAATTTGAAGGGGTTAGGTTTGCAAAAGAATTGTTTTTGCTTGCAGACTGTGGTTGTGGTGGCGACAGCAACAGTAATTGCATTTGCAGCGAGACTTGCTGTTGTTCTTGTGATTGAATACTCAGTTCCATCAATTACTTCCTGATTTTGGTTATTTTAAATATAGTTTGATTCCAAAAATATCTACACGCAGAACACTAATCCATAAATACATTGGAAATCCCCGAAAAATACAACAAAAATAACAATTTTGCAAATTTGTGAAAGTGAATGTGAAGATGGATGTCAAATAATACTTTCAGTCCACAAAAAATAAAAATAAAATGAAGATCAACCAAATCCTGTTAGTAGAGCAAAGCGCTTGACATAAACACAAGCAACAAATAAAGCTTTTTTTATTACAAAAATGTGTTCTAAGGTTGGGAATTCAACAAGCTATTTGCTTTTGTCGCACCCAACTTTGTTTGAACACCAGCAATTTGAAATAGCCACAAGATGCATCATGACATGCATTGTATGCTTCAAGTCAATCTGCTGAAGGGATAAATGGATTTATCCATCAAACAGGATTTAACAGGCCAACATTCAAAGCTATTCTAGAAGAATTTGGCAAAGACTACATTGTTCAATCAGGACCTGGATTGTGCAGTTGACCTCCTAAATTATCAAGGAAGTTGACAGTACCAGAATGTCTTCTATAATGGCTGGCTACATACTGTCTACATAACTGGAGCTCTGTGCTATTGTGCCAATGGTACTATTATTTGGGTGTGCCACAATTGTCCTGATTCTTGGAATGACAGGTTATCTCTCTCTTTTTGAAAGTACTGTTATACACACCTACCAGTTTAAATATAGTGACAACTTTCATGATTTCTATGCAATACTGATCAATCTGCACTTTTCTCTGCCAAATTATGGAGTTGTTGCTGACTCAGCTTTTCCTGTTTCTAATGAAATGTTCAACAGGATTATAACTCCACTTAAAATTGGGGATCTGGAATGGTTTCTGTTAAATGATCAAATCTCTGCTGAAGTGGTCAGCTCAGTAATTATTAGAATTAGTCAAGTTGCAGAATGTGGAATGGGGGCTTTTGAAAACCCATTTTGGTAACTAACACAAAAGTTGCCTTACAATCAAGATATACAAGAGGTTTGACGGTGCAATCTTTTTTGCTTGTATAACTTGAGAGTGAGAAGACTGAAAATTAGCCAAATAAGATCCATTTATGAAGAATATTTAATTTAATAAACACTTTATAACTTTCTTTATATCAAAATCATCAAAAATCAAAAGCCAAAAGGGAACATAAAAACAATAAAAGTATAACCAATTTAATTCTTTACAAGAGCAACAATAATAGACATAAGTTGTTGTTGGCTTTGCTGTTGCTGTAGTTCCAATCTTGCTTTTGCAATCCGCCTGTTGGAATAGAATTTCCATAATCACCATTGCTTTTCCCAAGACGGCTTTTGATAGAAAATATACCAGTCCCAGATTTTGCTGTGAGAGATTTTTTTGTTTGTGTTGCTGGCAATGATGGTAAACATGGCAGTGATCTTGAAGATAAACTATGGCTCACTGAACTTCCAGTTTTTGATGAGGTAAGTCAATGTAATAGATGCTGATCCTGCTGAAGTCTATGCCTGCCTTCAATAAGACTGCTGCTGATTTTGCGCATTGCTCTTTGATTGCTATCAACAACATTCTCACCATTTTGTCCACAATTCACTGGTTCAATTGTAGTATTTTTGTCATTTTTAACTTCTTTGGACAGTTTGACTTTTTTGGTTTCTTCTCTGTCTATCCCACTTCTGATTCAGCATCCTAAGTCTCCTACTTCATCATCCCCACTGGTTTGAGCTTTGATTTCACACCAAATTCCTTTTGCAGCTCTAATTTGATACAGACAGTCAGGATCACCAGTTGGCTTTGTTGACTTCCTCAGAGAATTAAATCTCTTGGGTTTATATTGATTATTTAAAAGAATTGATGATGTTAATTTGATGTACCAATTTTGTAAACTGCCAAGTACAATGATCTTTGCCATCCTTACAGTTGTTATTATAGAGTTCTTCAACCTCCTTCCAAAGATATTCCTCATCTGCTGGGAGGTATTGTCTGATGGCACATAAATTATCTAACAATCAAAGCACTATTAACAACAAAGACAAACATAACTACACTCACTGTCCTCCTCCTGTTCTGTTATTTCAATTATGCCACATATGGCTTGAATTCCAATTTGCAATTCAATTTGAAGTTGGATTGCAATACTGCAATCAATAACTTCTTGTGGCTGTGATGTGGTTGGCTTATTTGTTTGCAGTTGATTAAACTATGATTTCAGTTGAATTGAGGTATGTCTTTGATTTTCTTGAACTCCAGAATTGAATTGATTTTCAACTCTTGTCCATTTATTCCCACCACTAGGACAATTTTTGTCAACAAAGTTGATCAAATTGAGTAATATTTTATATAGAAATTTTAAATTACTTGTGATTTCATCTTGATCAAAGTTTGCAGTCCTGCAAGCTCCAGTGAGAGAGCACAAAAGTTTTGGTGCTGCCTTTGGCAGAGTGCTACCAACTGATACCCTTTTTGGATCCTTTTTTTTTTTTTGTTTTATTTGTGATAATTGTGAAAGTGTTTGTTAACGATTTGTGAAGGCATTTGTGAAGGTATTTGTGAAAATTTGTTTTGTCTTTTTGATTCATTTTTCGGGGACTTATTATACTTCCATTGAAAAAAAGTAAGTAATATGGCTTGGGTGAAGGAAAAAAGGAATTTGAAACAATAGAGAGATTTTGCAAAAAGGAATTCCTTGTGAGAATTCACTGTGGGACCAATGAAACTCCTTAAAACAAAGTTTGACAAAACAAATACCTAATGCTTAAATGAACAGGTGCTTTATTAGGATTTCTGAGAAGGATTTTGTTTCATTAAGAGGAATTCTAAGAACTTCATGTGGTCTCACAGTGAATTTTCACAAGGAATTCCTTTTTGCAAAATCTCTCCAATGTGATACAGATGATTTGCTTTTCAGTTCAGAACTTTATTTGGGTCGGAATGAGTGCAAAGAAGAGTGGCAGACAGCGAAGATGGCACCTGGCAAGAAGCCGCTGGGCTGCTTGGAGGGAGATGGAGAAATAGAGGGCAAGGACCGCATTGTGCGCGTATGCCGCAGAAGTCGTGATCCCCACTTGAAGTGGATCCACCAACAGTGCACTGACAAGGAAACAGTGTGATCTCTATTACTAGTGTTGGTTCCTAGTACTGCCAATGACATTGCTATCCTTCTTTTTCTTCTTCTTCTTCTTACTCAGCAAGTTGTTATTTTGTTGGTTTTTGGATATTGTTCAAATTTCTAGAGCTCTGACGATGTAGAAATCAGTTGGCGCGTAAATAAAGTTACAACGGAATTTGAGCTTCTATTTGGATGTGATGCAGTGAAATTTGTGTGTATTTTTATGCTGAATTTGTACAAGAAAACAATCTAATCAGGTAATAATGGGAATTATTTATCATCGCTTTTCACCTAACAAAAACATGCACTTCATCTCCGGCAACAAAATCATAATATCCAATGTCACGAGTCTCTTCTTCCAGCTCAACAACTCTGGCCCCTCCTTCGCACATTCCCCGAATTTTCAAAACCCCGCCACGCACACCAAGAACCCGCGAAACAAGGGCTCTCAATGCCCGCAGCGCCATCGACAGCGGAACCTTTTTTTCAACCCTCTTGACAATTGTCACTGTCGCTGCTGCCTCACTATCTTCTTGCGCCAAACAAAACACGAGACTGATTAGCCGATCTTTGAGTGCATTTGACGTGATGCTCGTTGGCGTAACCTGCGGTACGCCGTAGATGCGCACAAGCTCGTGATACCGCGGATGGAATTCTGTGACCAACGCGTCAATTTTCGATTCCAGATGATTCACGCCAGAGCTAGCGTTATTGTCACTTGTGGATTTGGCAACAGCAGATATTGCTGCTGTTGCGGTGGCACGAAGATAATAAATCCAGGTTGCAACTTTATTGAGGTAGTACATTTCTGCGTCAGACCTGTCGCGTTCGCTGACGACGCCGCCGTTGATGCGCGTTGCTTTCGAAAGGCGGGATATCGTTTCATCTGCTGTGGAGCAATGTGACAAAACGACTCCATCAGCAGAGGCTGCGCTTCCACCAAACGATGAAACGGTGGTTGGAGGTTGCAAATCAAACACTGGATTATCTTTTACACGGATATCAACAAGTTTCGAAAATGAATTCATCGCGTGAATACTCATATAAGTGTTGATTTTGTTTTTGGATACATTGAGAAACTTCAGGTGCCTAAATTCGTCGTCTTTTGCGGGAGATATTGAAGTGATCACGTTATTGCCAACATTAAGTATCACCAGTGATGGTGTGTTTTGCTTCACAAAGTTTGTTAATTCGGACCATGATGTGAGTTGGTTGTCTTCGACATTTAGAGTTTCAAGATTCGGAAATAGTGGTGAATAAGTTTGAGCATTGCTGCCGAAATCGGCGGAATATTCGATTGTAGTGTATTTCTTGCCAAAAGATGCTAGCTTATTGAGACCAAAATGCAGGGCAGTCAAGTTGGGCATGTGCGGAGCAAGGGCTTCCATTTCGTCCCATGGCATGAGAGTAGAAATCAAAGCAAGGATTTTCAGAGAGTTGAACGCGGGTGTGAGCAGTGAATGATCTGGCAGAAGAGAGAGTCTGTTGTTATTGAGTCTGAGGGATGCAAGATGGTCGAGCTGACAGGCAATCCTCGCGACTGCCTGCCACGACGCAAACAAATTGCGGCTGAGATCGAGATCCTCGACCAAAGGACAAGTGGCTCTAATTGTTCCTGGCGCCTGATCCGCCATTACGTCCTTACTCTCAGCAGCATTTCCGCCCTCCAGTTCTTGCTCTTCCACCCACCCTATCGCACACTCAGCCAGCCCCAGAATCGTCAACGACGCGAGGTTCGTCAGCAACGAGCGCACCTTCTCCCATCCAACCATTTCAACAGCAACTTCCTCGCCCGGCCGCCGCATGCCCAGCCCGGAGCTACGTTGGGCCGAGTAGTCGGTGGTTTCCGCAGTAGCACTATTGTTCACACTGTTGTGCAAGGCCAATGCAGCGGTGGCAACATCACGCGCCGTGAGCGATGCCGCGAGATCGCTATTGCTGCTCGAGATGTAACGGTCGCGCAGGGCTGCGAGGAACGGTCGGGGACGCACTAGCTTTGCACTGGTTGCTCGTACAAACGACGCGGAGCCGGGCAAGTTTACGGTGAAGAGTCCTTCGCCCGAGTGGCGGCCTGTTCCGCACACGCGTTTTTACGGGGTTTTACGCGTGCGGTTAGCATAGCACAGCACATACTTGGGTTACTTTTGGCAGATGTTTACCGTGTGCTGGATCGTCCCATTCGATGCCCAGCCAACATCCAGTCTGTCCAAATACCGACCCTACATATCGCACAGTGCCTCTTCTTCCGTCTACTGCGATGCGCGTGCCCACCAGATCCAAGTTACTGCCCATTAATAACCCTTTTATAGATGTTTTTTTCCACCCTTTCATTCAACCAAATCAAAAAGAGATCCAATATGATTCAATAATAAGAGCCATAAAAAAATTATTGCGAGTCTTTCACTTTTCAGATTTTTTCCAAGTTTTCTCCAATTAGTTTAAAAGCTTTGCCAGATTGTAAAGACTTGTTGGGGACAGTATTCAGCTAGACCAAAAGATTTTGATAATATAAAGGAGTTACAGGGAGTGGGTCTCAAAAAAAGGCGCATTTCCTGGAAATCTGACCCATTGGTCTTTGTTTGTCTGAATATCACATTTATGGTTGTTGTGTTTTATTAAAATAAAGATCATTCCATTCAAGAGGCTGCTGAAATAGTTGGCAACAAACATGGTATAACACCAGGGGCTGCAAGATATGCATAACAATGTATTGAGAAACATCCAGAAAAGTCACATGGAAATGCAAAATTTAATGATGCAGGACATATAGTTTTTATTGTCTTTCTACCAACAAAAGTCCTTTGTCATCAATATATAGGATGCACAGACATTATCACATTAGTCACCAAATACCACACAAGAATCTGTGGGTCTAGTGATTGGACAGCCAAAAAATGGTATGACTGTTTCAAAAATGAGATTAGCATGAAGCATTTGAAAGTAGTCTTAATGGCATAAACTAGTAAAAACAATAACTCACAATCAAAAGCTGTTGCAGGCAATGAAATTGTGTATTCTAATGAATTTTGAGGTGATAGAGTGCTATAAACAAGTTTCATTCTATTTTTGATGGCCAGCAGTGAGGGAGTGATGGACATCTTTGTGTTACCAATTAAATTTGGAATCACTCAGTTGTCAATCAAAAAACACTGCCTGTGCTGAAATGACATTGCTCCCACGTTTTTTATGCACCATAAAAAACAGGATGCTTGATTGAGATTCAATGGAAACCTGTTTTGGTGGAGCCGAATAGAGTTTGGTCAGTTTGCCATGTAGGATACACCCCAGTTTTGTTGTGTGACAATTTTGGAGTTCACAAAACAGTCAATGTTCTTACAAAATATTTTGAAGTAGATATTGTTGGCTTCTTTCTGGCAGCAAACATGATGCATTTTCCGCAGCCCTAGATTCTTTAATCTTCGCAAAAATGAAGTTTTTACTAAAATTATTGCAAACACCCTATCTAAACAATTCAAAAGGAGTCTGTAGGTGCAAGATTCAAAAACATAAGAACTGGCTGTGACTATTGCAGATTTAAAAGATAAAAACATTTTCAAGGTGTTAAACTATTGATACATTATTTATTTATAATTTTTATTTATTTATTCATTTATATTTTTTATTTATTTATTTTATTTAGTTATAAAATAATCAAAATTTTTGCACCATTTTATAT
>JADGJH010000314.1:0-19358 GCA_027596945.1 Physocladia obscura
CATTAAAGCCAACGTCGGCGATTGTGAGGAAAAACTGAGCACCAAGATCGCGTTCCGTCACCTTTCGATGGTCAAGCAGAGTGATGTTGCCGACACCCGCAAGTACCAAATTCTTGCAAATTTCGTTTGAGATACCAGTGACGCCAATGACAAGAATACGAGCGTTGCGCATCCTATATGGGGGGGGGGATTCGAAATGAAAATTAAAAAATATATATATGTAAAAATAAAAAAAAAGCAACGAGAAAGTGTCGCGATAGAGAAGTAAATAAAACGAATGATGCAAAAATATTGTGTCTTTGCTTTAGTTGTTGCTATTGTTTGTTTATAGTACCTGTTCTGAGCTTCGAGACCCCACAATCGAATTTGGCGATCGTAAAGGGCCATTTCTTCTTCGGACATTGCCGTTTCTTTTGCAGCGAATGCCGGCGCATCGTTAGGCAGAGTATTCAACGCCGCCGGCGTAAACTCTGGCGCCAGATCTTGCTCTGCATCGGATACTCGTGCCTTCTTTGAGCGTGGGCTTTGTTTTGGCTTTGGCTTTGGCTTGGGCGATGCTTTTGCCCTTGGCTTTGCGGGAGTTGCGGTTGGCTTCTTTTTAGCTTTTACCGCCGCCTTTGGACTTGCCAACGCTTTCGACTTTGCAGCGGTGGCTGTTGGCGGCGTCGCATTGCTACCTGAGTTGTTGTCTGTTTCGGCTTCCGCTTTAGTTCTGTTTCTCTTGCGTGTCATAACCATTTTCAAATAAAAACAAACCCTTTTCTTCTTTACCCCAACCAAAACTGAAAATAATATGGCTTCAGTCTTTTATTTTTATTTTAATGCAGTGTGTGCGTGTGTGTGTGTGTGTATGTGTGTATGTGCATTTACAGAAATGCTGCCCATCCTGTTAATTGTATTTAGAAAATAAACGAAAACAAATTTTACCAATCAATCTTACCAATATACATCACACTCAGATTGTTAATATCCGTTGCCTCTGCGATTAATTCCTGCACTTGTCCTTCAATACTCAACGGTGGGCCTTGTTTTGGCATTCCCTTCAATTTGGTCTCAATTCGATTTAAATGCTTCACAGCTTCTTCATTGTCCACTTCAGCGCTCAAGTCTTTCAACGAACCGCCAATTCGTGTGCCACTTCCTCCATACGCCGGCCTCTTTGCCCACTCGCAGAGTGGATCGTGAATAAATGTTTCCAAAACTGCTAGAAGCGATTCACGATTTGTTCGCAATACACGAAGAGAGTTTTCACACGATTTTCGAAACGCACCTGAAAAATTATATTTGCTTATAGCAATCAAAAATATGAATTGCTTTACCTTCAGTTCCTGTCACTCCAAATGCATCAACCATATTGTGGGTCAACCGAAATGGAACCATCTCGGGTTTCTCAAATGTTGCACCCTTTTCAAATAAACAGTTTAAGTCAACATGGACGCAATCTCCCGTAAGTTCATCAAATAAAATATTCTCGCCATGACGATCGCCAAGCCTAGAAAATTCAAAAATATTCGTATCCAAAAAAAAACTTTAACACAAACACACAACACACACAAGATTTCTCTTACCCGACGATATAGCCAACCATAGACATAACAGCCATTGTTCCAGAGTATGCGAGTCGACTTGCAAACCATTTGCTTGGTTCAGGAAATGTTTCTAAAAACCATTCATGAAATACTGGAGGAAACCTGAAAAGACAAAAAAATAATAGTAATGGTTGTAATTAATACAAGAAATAGTCGAAAAATAGCAAAAAATAACCCCAGAACAACTCACTTTGGAAGAACCTGCTTCACAAATATTTCTGTTTGTGATGCTTTTTTGCTTTCCAATAACTCCTTCACGTCTTGAGGCTGGAGTTTTCAAGTCAGAAAGTGAAAACAGGGGCGAAATATACAAACCGGAAAGTATATTCCTTTCACTCGATATGCTTTTGTAACAATCCCACGAAAACCGCACGTATTTTCAACCCACTCAATAATTCCACACTCTTCATTCAACGGAACAACGGCATAAGTCCTCACATGCAAATTTCGCCGCCGCGATTCGGGGTCTTTTTTCAAAAGCTTGTTAATCAAACTGTTGAATTCCATTAACCGAGCATCTTTGCGCAAATCATCTTTTGGCTTTAGTAAAAATATGTAATCTTTTCCATCCGATCCTCGTATTGTTATTTTGCGTGGTTTTTGCAAGGAATTCATTATTTCGATTTCGTCATGGAATGCTAAAGTAAGTTATGGTTAAATATTATCGTTTGAAATTGAACAAGCACGCATACGAAGGTACACACACTTTGTTACATGTACGAACCTTCAATTGTTGGCGGATCGAATGGAAATGGCCTATGCGAAGAATTTGATGGTCGACTATCGTCTGGCAATGTTACAGTCAAAGTTTTTTGGATGGGTACAATCATTTGTAACGGTGCCATCCTCTTGAGTGCACGGAAATCTTTTGCCATACTCAACGAACTTTCTTTTCCGACAATTTGAAAATTACATAAGTTCAAAAGTTGTTCGCACAATGCAATCCCTTCCTACATAAAAAAGAATGGAATTAGAAAAATAAAAAATTTAAAATAAAGAACATACGAACTCACGAAAATAATATTGTTCGTTTCTGGATTTGATTGTTTAAAAATCGGATCCGCCTTTATTTTTCATAGTTTAGAGAGAAAAAAAGGTATGAAAAAAAAAAAAAAAAGAAACCTGGACTTTCTTTAGGATTGCATCGCAACGTGTTGCTCGAACCTTGTACTTGCTTTTGCTAACACTTAGCAAGTTCCAAAGTGTTTGTTGCGGATATGAAGCCAAAACAGTACATAAAAGTAGTTCAAGTATTTGATGAACAATCTTGTGAGTGTGCCCGATTCTTGATATAAGCTGGGGAACTGCAGGGAGAAATTGATACGCTGGGATTTTTTCGATTAAGCGCTTGATAAGCTTGTTAACTTGAGAGAATGCTGTTGATGCTTTCGAACTACGCATACGTATGCGTTAGATGATTGAAAAACACATTCAGAACTTACTCTGTTGGCTCAGGTTTTCGAATAAGAGCCGAACCAGCGTCAAGCCAAAGAGTCATCAGCCGCGGTAAAGTTTGGTAAATATATCGAGTTCCAAATGTTAAAGCGATGGAGTAATTTTTACAGATTTGATATAAACTCTGGGGAGGAACACTAGTCACAACACGACCTTGTCCATTTGAGTGTCCATTCTCCAATAATTTGTTATAATATCGACCCAAGTAAAAAAAGCCCTTTTCCCATCTGTAAAGTACGTTATTACTCATAAATTTCCGGAATATTAAAAACTAACTGATTTTGAGCAATCACGACAGCCGAAAACATTGCGGCCACAGATTCCGAAGTTCCCATACTAGCTTCATCCATTTTTCTTGCAAGCATCAGTAAAGTCTGCAAAGAAGGTCAATTTCAAGCAAAAGCATTGTTTAAAAAATGTAACCTTGGCTTTTAGTTTTGACTCATCATCAACAACAGAGTTTTTCTCAATTACAATGACATCAGGTAAATTTTCACCGTCTGCTTTTGAATTTTCAGATCGAATACGGTCAAGCAGTACTTTCAATTCAAAGATAGCTTTGTGATGTTGATTTGTTTCTGACAACCATTTCACTTTTTGTAATATAGCGTTTGGAGCCTGAAGTTCACTTGCATGCAAAATGGCGCTATATGCCGGTTGGAAATGTCCTGCAGCACGGAGGGCCTTTGCTGTTTGAAGCCAAATACGCCCGCATTCCAGATTGGAATCTTCGGCTGATTGCCAAGTACTAGAAAACATCAGTTGGTTATTGTTGCTCTTTTTCTTTTTCTTTTCAAACCTCAAATCACGAATAAGAATACGACGCAGATTTAAAATCGGTTCTCGAACTTTTAATGATGGCATCGAAATTTTTAGTCGAGAATCCCAGAATTCAACATTCGATTGTACAGTAAACGGTACTTGCTCTTGGGTAGTGATTGCACTCTCCCACAATTTTTGACACGCAGACTCCGTTTCATACAGCATGCTTAATTTAACAACAGAATCATACGCACGGGAATAGCTTTCCATACTCGCAGCAGAGAGAGGTGCAAGAAGTCTCTCACGGGCTTCTTGAAGTGTGGAATTAAATGCATTGCGTTTTTTTTGTTTCGCAAAGAGCAGTAGCTTTCCAATATCTGCTTCAAAAACGGGCCTATAATCTTTCGCAAGCACGGAATCAAGTGCTTCCCACGATCCAAGCCTCCAAGCAGCTTCAACCGCTGAAGAGTTCAGCTCGGTTGCCCATTCTGAGTGAGATGGTGTTACTCCGTTTATGTGCGCCAGCATAATACCTAGTATATTTTTTGATTACATTATTTTACGTTTTGTAACACTCACCAAGATGACCAAGATTTTTAAGGCAATTGATGAGACCAGTATGTAGTTTGAGTTCATCGGGATTAGTTTGAAGGGAAACTTCGTAGCAGGTTTGAGCAGCTGTCCATCGTCCGGCAGACTCGTGCTCCAGTATTTGCTGTTCTAAAGTTGGATTCAAAAATTTCGTCGAAAGACCTTCCATTCCATCTGGTTCATCAAGGTTGGCATATATTTTCTGCAAGAATCCATATACTGGTTGCATTTGCAATTCTGTTTTGGTTTTTCGCTCTTGCCGCATGTGTTGTTCAAAGTGTAGAAGCGCACGAGCATATGATTTGCACCGGTATGAAGCTTCAGCCATTAAAATAGTTGGTATTCCGTTAAGAAATGTCGCAACTCGTTGCCTAGGACCATCTTTGTCGTCTTCTGTGTCATCCTGATTGAAAAAACGACCAGTTTTTTTTGCCAAAGCAATACGCTGACGACCAGCTTCACGCCGCCTTGAACGAATCCAAACAGTCAGATAGTCAATCAATTGGAAAATTGTCTGCAAGAAATAATCAAAAATTTGAAACAATTGAAAAACGCACAAACCTGGGAACTAAGTTGTTGTTTTTCATCATTTCCAGCATCATCTAGTACTGCAGTAAATTCTGTGAGAATTTCATTAGCACAATCTGGCGAGCATTTGGTCAAAATGTTCAAAACAAGTCTTGGAAGTAGGTAGATTGCAATACTAATATTTTCGTTTTCCACGACCTTTGTACAATGTTTGAATACTCTGGCTGCATACTTCCCTGTGGCTTTACTCATCAGATCAACAACCCAAAACTGCAGCCAATCTTTGAAGCCGGAAGCGTGCAAATAGATTGGTGACGATAACTGCCGAACTGGTTTGGTTTCCATTGAATATTTTGTAGAAAGAAGTGGGCGGACAACTTCCAAAGTTGGAGCAGAAAGTTTTTCTTTCCAAAGAATGATCAATTTCGCATGAAATTCAGTATCTCCAACAATTCTGCGAGCTTCTTCTTCAGTAGTATCACTAGATATACTCTGAAAAGATTCTTTGAATTGACAGAACTGCAGCAAACTTTGAATAGCAAAAGCGAGATGAGACTGGAATTGTGGATTATTTGTTGAACGAAAACTTGGAGCTAATTGTTTATCAAGAAATCTGCAAACAAATTCAACTGTCGAATTCTTGTCCTCAAAAGTTTCAAGTGATATTTCCATGCTATTAAGAATTGAAACGTTCAATCGGGCTGGGTCAGGCGCCCCTAAAGCTCCCAAACATTCAGAACAAGCAAGTTGGATATCCACTCTTGTTCCATTATATCTCTTAATCGTCCCCAACAAAACAGAAATAGTCTCATTTATTGTGTCACTAACGGATTCAGCAAGTATTTCTGCGTGCAAGAAATTTTGCTCTTTTTGCAGCAAAACTTTCAACTCGAAGATAGCCATTTCGACAACAACAGAATTCTCATGTACAGCAGCTTTGAGCAACGACTTCAATTTGGAAACAACGTCATTTTTGCGAAACGGATCGACGGCTAAATTAATTTGTTCAAATTCGATTTGACGTGGAATTTCGCACAGATCAACGAAATAATTTCCTAACTTTTCTGCATTCTCAATCACAATTGATTCAATTACTTTTGCAACATGCTGAAGTTGCGATTGGGAAAATTTTTTCCAACTTTTCAACAAGATTGCAACAACTTGACTGAGAATCGGACCAATATTTTCAGTTCCAAGAATTTGTACAAAAATATCCCAGCCTTTCAAAGCTACATTTCTCAAGTCTTCGATATCCAGCGCCGTTTGTAAAGTTGTCATGATCTATTTAATTTAATTTTTTTCTGAAAAAGTTATATAAAAAAAAAAACACCAGTTATACCTGAGGAATAATCGAAACGACACGATTTCCAACAAGCTTCATGAGCTCAATAAGACTATTCACAATTTCGACTTTTTTGACCACGCTAACCCTGTTGTTTTGTTCAGACAAATTCAAATTGATATGCGACAATATTCCCAAGAAATGAACATGCAAAAATTCAGAGAGATCGGAATCAAAATTTCCATCAACTTGGACAGAGACAATTCGCGAGACTTTCGGTTTGGCAGTAACAGTTTTTGGATTACTTTTTTCTTCAGAACAAAGACAGTTATTGATTGTAGTCAAAGCATTTTTGGCCTATTGTTCAAAAAAAAAAATTAAAATTAAAATTAAAATTAAAATTAAAATCAAAATTTATATATATATATTTAAACTACTTTAATTCTACGCCCTTCATCTCCTAGTTCCATGACCAAATTTGTAACCAGTTCAAGCGCGCATGATAGAATCAAATTAGTGACTGAAAGTCCCTGCTGTATTTCAATCTGCGCAATCTCAATAACATAGCGAATGCTTCTTTCTGCTTCATCCGCGTTGTTGAGCATAAAAATGACTTTAAGAACGTGCGATATTTGATTCACACACAAAATGCTAATATTTGTGTTCAATAAAGCGGCAATATCTTTGATTTCATCGGTTTTTTGGTTGATCACCAAATGTGGTAACGTGTGGGATATTGTTTGTTCGACAAATGACCTTTGACTCATATTAATAACTTTGGAAAACTCTTTCAAAAGGCCATCGACTTCAAGGTGGTCAATCAGATATATCGAGATATTGGACAAATACGGCAGCATCAGATCATGAACTGACTTTTTTCTTGTTTTCGCAATCGATTTAAGCTGGTTTTTTTGTTAGCTTTTTTGTTTCTGTTTCTCCTTTCTCCCCAGTTTCTGATAGCTGCTTACCTGTTCAAATGCGATAGACTTTTGAATGATATCTTTGTTGCTAAGCTGGTTTATCAAAGTAAAAATAACAGGTAGTAACAGTTTCTCACAACAGTATCTGATGAAATTTTTTTTTAAAATTTTAGTTATAACAAAAAAACAGATACTAAAGAATAGAAAAATAATAGAAAAAATATTAGAAAATCACCTCCCCAATCGCCCCATACTCAAAATGCAAGTTTCAAGAATATTTTTATTCCGAGGATTATCCATCAACATTTTCATACTTCCAAAGAATGACAGCTTGTTTGACTCCAAAACCACATGCTCAGGTGATTCAAAATCACTGCTCAAACTATCTGGGAAAAAAGCCGGAACAAAGCAGCTGTATATAAAAGAAAGATTTGGAAAAATTTGTTAAATCGTGATAATTTTTCTTAAAATACCCAGTCGCAATCCGCACATCCCGAATAGAACTACTGAATCCACCCAAGCATAAAAACAAGAAGCCATCAGGATTATTCAGATACAAGTCTTCGACTCTACAATGTGCGAAAATTTGTTTCAGGCATTTCACAAAATTTAGTCGTGATGGTCCTTCTTGTTCCAATAAGAAGCTGAATTTTTTCCATGGCTGTAGAGAAAGTTTTCGCATCGTTATTGCTGCTGTTACTTTTTTGTCTGCAGTGAGGATGCTGGTATCTTCAGCAGACTGTCCAATACCGTCACATGTTATGCACGAAGGAAGCCCATTCTGCGAAATTTGTAACGCTGACGATAATGAACAAGCAACGTTTCCGAGAACAGATGATACTGCACTCAAAATAGCTTCATTCGTTTCTTTGGAAAGTCTAAACACAGAATGAGTATTTAAATAAAAAATAAAAAATAACAAAACCAAACTGCAAATTATGAGAAATCCAGGTCCAGCAGTCTTCATTTAACGTTTGAATCATTGGAACAACAAAATCCCACATCGTGCCACCACTACCACCAGCAGAAGCAGCAGCAGTATCACCACCACCATCATTACTTTCATTTAATGACACCAATAATGCCACCGACCGACAAGCTCGAAATTGCGAAACCCCTGTATCGATATGAATCGCCGCTAAAGTTCGCAAACAGTCGCGTTTAAATCGCATACCTCCGTCGTTATTGTCACGTCGACAGCATCCAGCAAACACAGCACACATTTGATTTTGAATTTTCATTCCGTCATTTTCAATACTGAAATCATCATCATCATCATCATCATCACCGCCGTTTTTCATAGCAGTCGCTGCTGTCGTTGTTGTCAGCGATTTTAGGAGGTTTGAAAGTTCCTTGAACGCCATGGATTCGATGAGGTCCTGGGTAGCAGCGCAGGATACCAAAATGTGGGCGATCCACGGTGTGAGGGCAATCAATGTGATTTTTTGGTGCAATATTTTGCTACATTTCCATTCAGGGTCATGTCGGGATATATATCGCGCCAAACAGAATATGACGCGAAGTTCAAATGTATATTCTACTTGATCCGAGATTTCACGCTGCACGTTCACAAGCGAATCAATCAGATGAGTACAGAATTTTGAACAGATTTCAGAATATGATTCGAATATGTTCGCCAAGTAATCGTCGAATACATTGCGTTCATTGATTAAAGACTCGCATATTACTTCAATGGTTGAAATTGCATCAATATCGTTTTGCTGCTGCTGCTGCTGATAGCATAATTCCAAGATTTCAATTGTAGTAAATGCAAAATAGTTGACAATATTGATCGGATTTCGAGTTGCTGACAAATGGGTTATTGGAATGTTTGCTCCTAAAGAGTTGATTCGCATGCGTTTGATATCCATAAAAATTGTCTCTTCACGGCTGCGTACCCGTTTCGAATTTTTGGCGCCATTGAATTGATAAACGGTATTCATAGACAGATTTTTTGCAACCAGAACCTGCAAGCACGCCACAATTTCGAGATTCAACGCCGAATCATATCGCGTATGTGAGAGCAAAAGACTAACAGTGTTCAAGTCCATTGCAAACGATTCGTTTAGAACTATCCTTAACGCACGGAGAATTTCCATCTGAGTGATAACAATTACATTGAACGTTATCTATTTACCAATAATAATAATAAAAAAGAAAAGCAAAATAAACCTTCAACGCCTCGTCGCAAATAGCATTTAAGATCGTTCCACCCAAAAATCTTTCAATGCACGAGTTTTGTAAAGCTGCTAAAACAGCCTCAGAACAGCTGCAACTTCCTGTTACAGTCAACTCCACCACCGCATGCACAAACTTCGCGACTTTTGATTCTGAGAGTTTTATGCGTGCTTCGACAGCATCATTTGCAAAAGAAGCCGCGCTGTCCCCAGTTCCAAAGTTGGTGGTTTTCAACAGCGTTGCCTGCGATGAGAGAATAACATATGTGAAATTAAAGACGGTTGTTATTGATTCGAGTATTAACGGAGACGGGATGTATCCAAGTATTGACATTGATTGGATCCATAAATCAAACGAGTCCTAAATACGAAAAATTACTATATTTATTATTATTTTTAAATTACTACCCACAATAGCGAAATCGAAAAATGGGATATCAAAAGACTCAAAGACCGGGAAGAGACTCAAAGAGAGGGACCAGAGAGGTACACTTGAGTCTGCAACTGAAGCAGGGGTGTTTTGAGCAATAAAAATAAATAGCTGAAAAATGGCCGATATGGCAGATTGGCAAGAAGATGGCGATACAAGAGTGACGTTGAAAACTTCGACGTCCTAATTATTTATATTTATTTACTTTTTGGTTGTAATCTATATTGTTTTTTTTTTTTTTTGCTTACTTCACACAATGAATAGGGTTTTTCGATGGACGGTAAAAGTTTTACAGAGAGTATAGAAATGTTCGAACACGAAGGTGACTGTAAATGCTTTGTGATCTCTATATTATTAAGTTTTTTTTAGAATGGAATTGTGGTAAAAAAATTTCTTCCTATTGTTCACCTTCAACAACAACTAAAAAATCACCCAAAATCACTGACGGCCCCATCCCACCGCCAACACCACCACCACCAATAAACAGAAAATCTTTGGCAGCCGACAACCAGACAGAAATCGCGTGAATGATTTTTTTGCGTAGTGAAAACAGCGATGGAGCTAGCAGGGCAGCCGACAGTTTTGCAAGGATCCAGAAATGGAAGGGAAGAGAGGGCCTAGCAGTTGTTTGTTGGAGATTGGTGCTGTTGAATGGGGCAGACGGTGCCATTGATACGCAGAGCTGCGAGAGAGCTTGGAGTTGGTGAGCGGGTGTGGGGGTTGCCGACAGTTGATGTTGGTGTTGGTGTTCGTGTTGCTGTTGTTGCTGGGAAGGTGGTTGCGATGAATCAAAGACGAGACCGGGGGCAGCGTCGAGAGCGCAGACAAGCAGACGGACTGTTGCGGCGGCTTCATCGATAGTACTGCTAATGTTGTTGTTTGTTCGCAGTCTCCCATTATAGTTTGTTGCTGATGCGGTCAGCGACTGGGAGAGACGGGCCTGGACAACATCGCGCATCATGAGTCTGACTTGCGCCTCTGTCAGCTGGTCGTTGTCAGTGGCGGTAACGCTGCCATTGTTTTCTCTGTTTGTGTCGTTACTGCTATTGCTGTTTGTTTGGCTAGTGGTATCGTTATTTGCATTTGAATTGACGTTGCCAGTGGTGAAGTCGCTGCCGTTCGGCTTAATGTGATCGTTTTTGTCGCGCGTCATGTTCATTGAATGCACGCAGAGTGTTTGTCCGAACAGGTTCACTTGCTGACTCCACTTTAAAATTGATTTGGTTGGAAATGGACGATTTGGATGACAAGGAGTTTTTCGGAACAGTGCAGCCGGCAAGTGCGCGCGACGTGTCGGCACGTGATCGCAACAATGTGCTTCCAGTGCATTTGCAGGAGGTATGCGTTGTTTTATCTCTGGTCTTTACACTGAAAAGAACACATACAGGTGCGGGACGAACGCGGACGCAAGCGGCTGCAGGGGGCGTTCCGCGGCGGATTCAGCGCGGGCTACTTTAACACTGTTGGATCGAAAGAGGGTGAGTGTTTGGGTTGGTCCTTGTGCTTGTGCTTTATGCTTACTCGGCGTAAAGGGTGGACGCCGCAAACATTCCAGTCGTCACGCGCCTCTCGCGCCGACTGGAAGGCCGCCGCCGTCGAAGACTTTATGGACGATGAAGACATTGCCGAGCGTGATGCCGCCGCCTCCCTCGCCGCTACCTCTGCCTTCGACGGCGCTGTTTCCGACGTATCAAAAGCCAAAGCGAAAGCCGCCTCAATAGTCACGAACAAGTAAAGTACCAACCAACTCTTTTCTCATCTTTTAAAAATAAACCATTCATTTCATCAACAAACAACTATCGAAAGTTCCGCGGCTATCACCCTCCCCACTCATGTCGTCCATGATTTGCTTCTCGGTCCTGCCCCGGACCCCGTCGGCCTGCGCCTACTTTCGGCCATGGGCTGGCGTCACGGCCAAGGCGTTGGCCCACGCGTCAAACGACATAACCACCGGTGAGAAACACTAGCAAACTAAATCAATTCATTAATGACAAATCTCGCACTAGTGACATCGATCCGCACGCCGATTCGTATCTCTTTGCTCCGCGCGACATTGAGGCCGTTTTCCTCACCGGCCGCAATGGTCTCTTTGGCCTTGGCTACGACCAATTTGAAAACGCAAATGTCTTTCGAAAGTCCTCTCCATCGTTTACCGACCGTCACGAGCACGACTTTTCAAACATTGCCAATAATAATAATAATGCCGATAATTTGCTCATTAAAGGCGCGGCTTTCGGCACTGGTATTTTTGACAATGACGACGATGTTGTTGGCGCTACAGGCCTTGTTGAAGATGACGGCGATGTTTATTCGAATAAAAGGGCCTTCAATTTTTCCATCGTTGACGACGACGATGATGAAGAAGCAGACGATGATGCTTTCACTCTTTTAAACAAACACAGTCGAAAACAGCGGACGAATTACGGGAGAAAACATGAACTAAGTGGGAGTCAAAAAATTAACAACGGCGGTCAACAACGACACCAACAGCAATCAAATACATTCACAGAGAATTCTGCTAGCGTTGGATTTGATGGTAAACCCGCGCTTGCAGGATTTCACATTGCCTCTATTCGCGTTTCCCTGGCGAATATTTGGTAAGTAAAGGGGTGTGACGATTAAAGGAAAAAAAAAAATAAGAAGGGAGATTTTGAAAAAGAGAATTTGACTGGTTTTGTTGACACTTCTTACCTTCTTTCATTATAGGTTTGATGCCCCAAAACCTCCACCAGGATTTATACCCAAGAAACGTCGGGAAGTTGAAGCAAAACAAAAGCAGCAACAAATACAACTTCAACAACAACAAAAAAACCTGACAGCAGATCAACGAAGGGATATCCTCGGTGAAGAAGCTCTCAAAGGTCCTGCACGCAGTGTCTTTTCATTCATGTCACAAAAGGAACAAGATCGTTTGCAATTTTTTTTGGACAAGGTGACAACAGGCAAAAATCCTGAAAACGCCGAAGGAATGAGTAAGAAAAATCAACAGCTGGAAGATAAAGAATTGATTGGATCCGATATTGTTGTGGAGAAGGAAACTGCGCTTGCAGCTTTGAAGGGGTTTCTACCGTTTGTGAATGATGAAGCGAAGCAAATGCGATACAAGAGATTTTTGGAAGTGAAGGCGGGTCTTATGGTTACGGATTTGAAGCATCCGCCAGTTGAGTTTTAATTGTTATTTTAAATTTTAAAATTTTAAAAATTTTTTCGATCAGCATTTCTCTGCTAGAGATATAGCTCATGAGCTTCGCGAATTTTCGAAATCGGCACACATGTTTAAGCCTTTGTCTGCAGCAATGTCTTCACGATTCACATCTTCAGGTGCTGCTGAAACTGTACAGGTAAAAAAACCCCGAAAATCATAAAAATTTCCAAAATTTAAAAAAAAATCAACAACAAAAAACAGGGTCCCAATTTAAAACCGAAAGAACGCATATACGGCTCCGAAACACGACGTCTGATAGAATTCCGACCCGCAAAGCTTCTCTGCAAGCGATTCAATATTGCAAATCCATTCCCAGACCCTAAATCTGGGTCAACAAAAACGGTAATGCAGCCGAAAGGATTCTCGCAAGAAGAATTACAGAAGGAACTTTTGAATCCCGAGAAAATGGGCGAATTGATGGGACTTGTTCCTGGTGGAAACCAAAAGGTAGGAGAGGCTGATGACAATGATGACAAGCAGAAAGAATATGAAGTTACAGCTGCAGCTGCAGTGCCCGTTGTTTTGGAGGCAGAGAGACCCCCGATTGATATATTTAAGGCGATTTTTGCAGAATCAAGTGATGATGACAGTTCAAGCGAAGAAGAGGTTTGTTTGTTTGAACGACAGTGTTTATTGCTTAAATTATTTTGACAGGACGTAGCGACTTGGAAAAAAGCCGAAACAGACATGCTAATTCAACAATCATCGAATGCTGAGAAGGTTTCTATTCCGCAGTCGCCCTCAGTATCTGTTCCTGTCACTCAGAATCCAGAGCCTGTAATACCACGATCCGTGAATGACATGCCGTTATTAGGTTTAGCAACAACTTTCCGGCCTGTTTTCAGCAAGAAGGCCGATCGCTTCAACAAAAATCAATTAGGTGGAGTTCTGGCCTCATCATCGTCGCAGTTGTCATCAATGCATGTTGTGAACAACAACAGTGCTGAAAAAGAAGCATCTCAAGAATTGAATATTTCAACTGTACTGGTAGAGTCGACTGCAAATCGTGCATCATCAGTAATACATGTTGTTGACTCAGATCGTGAGTCTGCCAGGCCTTTGGGAACAGCGGCAGCCGCCTCAGCTACACCGACGAAAGTCGCAAATTGGGCAGCATCCATAATCACCAAGAAGCCACCTTCTTTGCAGGCACAGGCGCCGTCTGACGCGCAAAAGGATGTTTTTTCGGTATTGAAGCGACGCGACAACGACAACGACAGCGATGATAGCGATGACAGTGAAAATGATGACTCTTCTGACGGAGACGATGGTAGTGGTGATGACAACGACGGCAGTCGCGATCGGAAACGAAAACGACAGCATTTGTCTGAATACGCCGGGAGCAAGGAGGAAAAAAAACCGAAAAAAAAAAAAAAAGAGGATGAGAAAAACAAAAAAAAGAAAAGCAAGAAGAGTAAGAGTGAAAAGAAAAAGGATAAGAAGAGCGGCAGCAATAAGAAAAAAGGGCGGCGGCATGATTATCGGGGAACTGGAATTATTGATGATGATGCTGGATTCTTACTGGATGAATCTGAGGCTGGTATTGGTGGCGTCAGTACCGCTAGTGGTGCTGGAGGGCCAATTCGGACACCTGTTTCAGGATTTGCATTGCGAGAGCAGGAGGAACGAGCACGGATGGAGAAGACGGATAAAAATTTTGGGTCCGGCGGTGGGCACCGGCCTCGGGCTTCTGATTTCTTTTAATGACAATATGTGATATCTTTGTGTTTTTGTGTTGGATTTTGGGTCAAGAAAAGTTCAGTTTCATTGAATTGTTTTGATTGAACCCAGCAAACAATAAACAGGGATGGCAACACCGAACAGGACCGGAACATCGACAATGTCATCCCGTATGTACAAATTCATCAAATACTTAACTATTGATCAATAATCAAATACGACACCAACTTGGACCTTTTTTCTGTTTGGAGAATAGAACGCGATTTGTCTGAATTTGTGAGTTATTTGCTTGACGGTTCTGGTGTAGAAAAGGTTGTCGATTTGCATCGCCTTCGGCGCGAACTCGAACAAGAGCATTCGGCTGCCGCAATTGCTGCAACCAATGATGACGATGACGATGCAAATAATGTGCCAGGAAACCATAACAACAACACTAATGGTGATGATGATGGTAATAGTAGTGATGGTGTTGCAAAATTCGCCAATGCTAGTGCACTCAGTAATGCAACAAGTACTGCGGCGATTGCGGCGGCGATTAATAACATCAATATGAACAATAATAATATCGACAATATAAATGATGGTGCACATGTGGATTTGTCGCGTTCTGTATCACCAACGCTAGCGTCGGTGAGACAAAAAAAGTTTACTAAATTACGGGAATTTACCATCTCGTTGGTGATTAGGACCGCAATCAGAACAACAGACATACAAGCAAAGACCGCAGTTTGAATCAGAGCCAATCGCGTTTACAGAGTCGATCTCAAAGTCAAATCCAAATGAAACCTGCGTTTTCGTACGGCAATCAAAACAGCAACAAAAATAGCAGTGACAAAGGCAACGACAACGAAAATGATAGTAATGCATTGGACATTGTCGATGCCGAAAGCGACACGCAAAACTCACATTTTGATGCGACACATTTTACCGGTTCTTCAACACCGCTTCCGCATTCTACTTCGTCGCAGCAGTCGAAACCGCTCAATATATCTACACATTCCATTGTTGCAAATACAAATGAATATGATAAATACAATAATAGAGCCAACAATAATAGCAACTATACCGACAAGAAAATTTCAAACTCGGATAATATCATAACCTCCCGTGAAACCAATGCAAACACGCGTTTGAAGCTTTTAGAAAAGCAGAAGTCAACTCCGTTACTGCGACCAAATTTTGATAAAGATTGGAATGAAACTGCACGAAACAATATACTTTCATCGGTTATTCATACTGTGAACCATCAAGCATCTGTTTCGTATCAGAATTTGCCGAGATCCGGTGGTCAGTCAAACCAAGATCATAAACAGCTGCAGGAATTAATTCAACAGCGCCATTCAAAGCAAAAACAATCTCAAGAGCTGCCGCGTAAACTCGAACTTTTTCAAGAACGTCGAAAATTGCAGGAATTGAATAATAATAGCAATCTTGATCGTTAGTTTAATATTGTTTGATTTGATTTAACAACACGTTTCATATAATATTTTCATTTTGTTTCTCCCGCCTTTTTCTGCTGGCAGAATTGTTGACCAAAAGTTCTGCGAAAATCAATGAACCTGAAATTTTGAGCGCCAATCGAAACTCAAATAGTGCAATACCTTCGGTGAATTCCGCACGTAACTCTCTCCGAAACTTTCCTGAGTATTTGCAAAGTCGACAACAGCAACAGCAACAGCAGCAACAAGAAAATCAATTAACACGCGAAAGTTCCGGCAAAGGCAGACTGGAAACCGAAAGTCGATTTTCGCTGTCATCCGTTCAGTTACCGAATATAGAAAACACCGTGAATAATACAGTAACGCAATCGAAACGCAATTTGACCACCAAAGATACAACCAATATCGACGACAATAAGCACTGGCAGAATAACGACTTACGGGAGTTTGAAACGTATAGTAGCGAAAGAATTAATACACCATATCGGGAAATTTTGCATTCGAAACAAACAGAGGATGAGATTGATGTCGATGCGTCGTTGATGAAAATTTATAAAGATTATGGACGACCTGCTGCCGCTTCAGCGGCTGCGAAAGAAACGCGCACAGAGCTGCCAGAAACTCGCATTCACGAATGGATTTCTGAAAATTTCTCAAAAAATGTGCGTGTTTATTTATTTATTTATTTTCTGTTTTTTGGTGATTTCTTTATTTTTACATTTTATTTTTACTTTTAATTTTATTTTCTCATCTTCGTTTTTAGGAAGAAGTTTCCAAAGGCGATTTTCTTGAACATGTTTCGGACCGATTGAATGCCATTGGATTTCCGACTCTTCATTCGTTGATGCTACTCACATCGGTATCTTCCCAAGAAAAAATAAATCTGGCAAAGCTTTTAAATAGGCTGTTGGATGAGCTGTCGCGGCGTTCTGAAGATTCTCAGCGCCTCTCGGATCACATTTTGGAAATTGTTGAATCACGAAGACGACTGGAGGAGAGATTGAAGGAATACGAGAATGAACGCAATTTGGGAGAGACGAAGGACTGGAGGATTATTCAAAATCAGCAAGTGAGTGGTTCAAATTTCTGGTTGTTTTTGCCATTGTTTTTTTGTTCGTGCTGGAGGTGACGAAAAAAAGGAGTCTTTAAATACAGCATCTTCGCAGATGGCGGTATTGCGCAGCGAGATGGTTGCCTTACGGCATGATCTTGAAGATTCTAGGGCAGTTAATGCTTTGCTGAAAAAAAAATTAGCGGAGCAAGAAATTGAGAAGATTAGTACTCAAGATGAACTGGATGCAATAAAACGCAAAGTATGATTTTTTCTTCTGTAATCTTATCAGCTATTTAATTTTTTGATCTTTCATGGTCTTTTTCTTGTTAAATAGCTCGAGCAATCTCGAAAGCACAGCGAGCAAGCTTTTACTCAAATTGCAGAAACTATCAATAGATATCATGTTGATCCTTCAAAAAGCGGTGCAGACCGATTGACTCTTGAAGTTATTGGTGTATACGAAGAAAAACTTTCGAAAATGCAAGAGGAAATGGATCAGCTTAGGTAAAAGTCTAATGTTTTTTCATTTCTCTCTCTCTCTCTCTCACCCTCTGTCGTGAAGTAACATGATGGTTACAGAAAAGTACAATTCTTGAAAAGTATATCACCGAAAACTCAAGATAATGAACGTATAGATTCAACTACGAAATTCGCGCATGCAATTGATCTGGATAGAGAAATCGAGGCTCTGGAAAACAGTGGGATTTCAAGTCAATATTTCATTAGGCAAAAGCAAGACGGAGAAAAGTATGCAATGCCCTCAGATTCCACAGTATATCAAAAGCAGCGCATGATGGAGGATCAAATAAAGGTTTCTCAGCAAACAATTTAAAGCTATGTTAACTAGTGTATTTGTTGTTTGTGAAGGACCTTGGTGATCAGCTTGACAAATCACAGAAAGATTTGAGTGCATCAAAACAACAAGCTGAACTTTTGAAACTCCAACTGCTTGAATCAAAGAGACCCGGATGGGTCGAACAAGCGAGAAATGATATTTGTAAGTGGCTCTGGTTTAAATTTAATTCCATTTGCTTGTTTGTTTGAGGTTTGTGATGCAAAAGTGACTAGCCTCTGGTTTGACAACCCGTGAATTAATTCGGCGTGATAAAAAATCATGGAAAATGAAGTTGTACCAAATTGACGCAATGAATTTAGATGAATGCAGAGAAATTCTGAAGGTTTAAATTTTGAATTTTCATTTTCTATTGTTTTTTAGAAATATTTAAAACAAAAAATATATATATATATACTTTTCCAGAAAGTTTGCATACATCTTGCCATCTCAGATGTTCCGTCTTTACTACCTGGCTTAGTTGCAATTGACACAACGCTTCGGCTTTTACCGCAACTGCAGACTTTTGTGTCAGAACTTGACAAACTCATTCAAACTCAGAATTCAAATTTCATTGAATTGCATCCAAATGAAAATGGTGTGCGAACTAAGACTTCTGAGAAAAAATTAACTGGGCGCGCAGCCAAGTTAGACGAAATTGTGGAGATTGTTTCAATGTGGTCTCGGGTATCACAAGAATCTAGATCTTTTCAAGAATTCAAACGCGAGATTCATCGACATTTAGGTGTTCGAGAGGGGCCAGGAAGCTTAGCAGGCTGTATTGAAATAATAAATCGCCTGAAAGAACGGCGGAACATGAATGTAGACATTGCGGATCGCGTAAGAACACCAAAAAATGAGCAAACCGAGTACTTTCTCATGGCGATTCACGAAATGTTGGGAATCAAACAAGAATTTGGTAGTTTAAATACCGTGCAAGAGGTTGTGGCTGGACTTAATAAATCAGCAGACAGATTGTCTCAGCTCGAAAGTTTCATAGATTCGCTACAAAAAATTTTGCAAGTAGACAACAGCAATTTGAATGCATTTTTGGATGCTATTGGAAAGTTAAAACTAGCAAAGGAAGATCTTTTGCAGCAAAATTTCGGTGGGAGCAACAACGCATCCTTTGTAACAAGTGTTCACAGAGTTCTTGGTGTCAACGAAAAGTCAGGAAGCTTAAGTGACTGTTTGGAAGTATTGCGCTTGATGGCTTCCAAGAACTTTAAAGTTTGATATTAAAGTTTCGAAATTCCGTTAATTAATTTCACTTTTTTTTGTGATACCTGCAGTTAGGTGACAATATCTATCTGGACTTGGTGCAGCATTTTATGGAAATTTTTGAAATTTCTTCTGTTGACAAAGTATTGGCGTCTATGAATGAACTTTATGTTACTTGGGCAGAAACAAATGC
>JADGJH010000315.1:0-21197 GCA_027596945.1 Physocladia obscura
ATTATGAAAAACACAAAATCTGGGAAAATATACGCTCTAAAAAAGATATTAATGCATAATGAAAAAGAAGGGGTATGTCAAACTCATTCCTCATAGAATGACTGAATTAATTTGTTGGAAAAAAAAAGGTGCCAATTACTGCACTTCGCGAAATCAAAATACTCAAATCGCTTTCGCACGAAAATATAATCGAGTTGACGGAAATCGCGGTTAGGAAGGGAAACAAGCAGACGCGTCAGCGCGGTGAAGTACATATGGTTTTCCCCTTCATGGACCACGATTTGAATGGACTTCTCGAAAACCCCACCGTTCGGTTCTATCCTCACCAAATCAAGAGCTATTTCAAGCAATTGTTGTGCGGAACAGATTATTTACATAGGGTACCGCACCTGACAGTATTCCATAGTGATTATTGTCTTAAAAAAAAACCATAAACAGAATTTGATTCTCCATCGCGACATGAAAACCGCCAACATTCTCATTGACAACACAGGCTGTCTCAAGATTGCTGACTTTGGACTCGCGCGCGCACACCTTCAAAGCGTCAAAGACCCGCGATACACGAACATGGTAGTGACGCGATGGTACCGGCCGCCAGAGCTTCTGCTAGGTGGCACGCGATACGGACCAGCGATAGATGTATGGGGCGTCGGATGTGTGTTTGGAGAGATATTGCGGCGCCGGCCGATACTTATTGGGAACGATGATTTTGATCAGTTGAAAAAAGTTATTGAACTATGTGGGACGCCGACTGCGGAATCGTGGCCCGGGTTGCGGGATTTGCCGAATATGAGTATGATTGCAAATTTGCCGAATCATGAACGGTCTATGAAGGCTATGTTTAAACAGTATGTTGCTTCTTTTTTTTTTTTTTATTGTCAAACTCATATTCTTTAAAAAATCAGTTTTATTGATGACCGATACTTTATTGGAGTGTTCGATCTTCTTGAAAAGATTTTCGTTTTGGATCCAACGAAACGACTGACAGCCGCCGAAGCACTCTTACACCCATACTTTTTCGCGAAGCCGGATCCCGCTGTGGTGGGTAGCGATGACTTCAACTGTAAATGGGAGCAATCGCACGAACTGAGCAGCCGGCAACGCCGCAGCGCCGCCGCCGCCACGCAGCAGCAAGTGTCGGATTTAATTCCTGGAATGAAGCTTGAGTCGCAGCAGGCGCCGTTGGCGGTGCCGCCACCGCATTACACGTTACCGTCGGATATGGACCATTACTACAAGGTCATGGGGGCGGGGAGTTTGGCGGGACAGCCGCTTCATAATGGCGGCGGCGTCGTTGGTGCAGGAGCAAATGGTAGCGGCGGCGCCGGTGGACAGAATGGCGATAGTAGGCAGCGGGGTGGTGTGCAACCGCAATATGAGCACCGAGGGCAAGGAGGAGGAAGAGGGGGTGGAGGTTCGAGATACACTGGAGGTGAGCGGTATTCTCGAGATGGGCGTGATGGACGAGAAAACCGCGGTGGAGATTATAGTGGCAGCAGGCGGGATGATGGTGGTGGACGGAGGGGGGGAGGAGGAGATGATCGGGATAGTAGAAGAGATGATAAGCGAGATGAGAGGCGGGATGATCGACGGGATGGACGAGATAGGGATACTGCTGGTGGCAGAGATAGGTTCGATGGCGGAAGACAAACGCATAATGAAGGTGGTGGTGGTGGTGGTCATCAAAGAAGTACTTCGCATTCACATGGGCTACCCCCTCGGCCAAATCAGAATCAATAGCATGATTGAAAAATAATAAAATATTTTAACAACTTGTAAGTACATTATTACAAGTATTATATTCTGAATATAGTGTTAGTAATTATAATTATATGGTTTCTCTAAAATAGCCCTGAATATGAAAAAAGAAAAAAAAAAAAGGAAGTTGAAACTCTCTTTCATTCGGAACTATTTGAATCAGTCTAGCTCCAAATTCAAGACTTTGTGATGGTTGAGATAAAAAGCAAAAAGTCGCAAATTCCCACATACTTTCTTTGTGTTTGGTTTCATCAAATCCAAAAAGTGGAAATAAAAAAGGTTGGTGGCAGCAAAAAATAATAAATTTTTTTCTACCAAGTACCACCTTTTCTTCATTGCAACTTATAAAGTTGATTTTTTAATATACATTTTAAATATTGCAAGTTTTCCATCAAACATCTGTTTCCAAGTTCAAAAAAGTTTGAAATTCAAAAACTCTAAATAGCAAAAAGTTTTTGAACTGAATCTGTCACTGGGAATCAAGATGTCCAAAAGACAACAAAAGTTAAGAGAAACCCTTTGCAGTTAAATTAGAGAATGATACAGTTGATGAAACAGGATATTGCAAAGCCAAATATCAGACAAAGAGCTATTCTGGGTGATGATGAGAAATATAATCTTTGCAGGCAGTTTTATTGAACTGAATAAAGACACTAGCCAATAATTATTTGGCAGTAATATCTCTTATCAATATTCTGGAAGATTTGTCAAATTGCAATGGGAGCATGAGGAAAATAAATAGCAGAGGCTCATCCAATAAGCAAGATTGATAATACCAAGCATGTGATCAGTGTCAGACTCTCTGGTCATGAACTTCAAAGAAAACACAAGCAAATATTGGCATGAAACACTCCTGCAACATACAAGAAAACAAATTTGAAGCTTTTGCAAATTTTTGCAACAAGCATGAATTTCCCAAGATCCTTCAAAGTCTGAAAATATGACTTTGGGAATACCACAAATTTTACAGGATTTTTTTTAGCAGTTTATTTGACTAGTTTTGAGCACTTTTTTGCTGGTTTGACTTTTTTTAATTAAAAAAATTAAAAATAAAAATAAAAAAAAGTATAGCACGCAATTGTGACCACAAAAAAAATATATTGAAAAAAGAAGAGAAAAAAAGAAAAAAAGAAAAACTCAAGAACACCTTTATATCGGTGACTTTCAAATCCAGAGTGTCTCAAGGAACAAAATGGAAAAGAGAAACTGCACAAAAATGCTATAAAAAGGGCTTTGGATTTAGTTATTTGTGTAGAATCTTAGCAAATTAAAAAAGGAGAAGATCAGATATTGGCTTAAAGGATTTCAAAGCCCAGTTTCCCCAACTTTGATGAACAGTTCAATATCCTCTGTAGCCAGATGGTCTTGCCCTTGCTTGTAATGCTTTGCCACAAAAATCCTGAATAGAGCTTGAGTCAATGCAGATAGCAAAATTGTTTGCAATTTTTTTTGCGTGTAAAACTTATGAACAGAGACAGCAACACTGTTGAAAAACAATATTTTGTCTGTCAAAGCGAGGAGTGGCTCTTGTTCATGCTCAGTTTGTGGTCAGAGATTCATTCCATTATAATATCCATGGTGGCCATCTTACACCTATAAATAGTCAAAAAGAAACTTTGGGGATGGATTGCAGAGATTCCATCTCCAGAATTTTGTTTTGTGCAACACATGGAAAAGAAATTATAGATGTTGAGTGAATCTTGAAATCTGTCCAACAAATAATTAGTTTATTGAATAAAGAACAACAACCATTGCATTGATTTTGCACCAGCTCTACCACAGTCTAATGAAGTGCTCTTGCAAATGAGCTCTTTTGAGGTCCAAGAATCTGCAAGCACCCAGATCTTCAGAGAAGTAAACAATTTGGTTACATACAACCATTCTGTGCTGGAGGCTTCCAAATCATTGGCATTTGACATAAAATATTGACCAAAGCTGCCAGAGGAATTTACAAACAAGTGGGAAAACCTAGACTGCTTGCATGGAAACAATACATTCACAAATACAAAAAACAAGCCTTTAATATATTCCTACACACATGAGCCATATCCCAGCACCCAATGACATGTCCAGACTTCATCAATTTGATAACAAGATACTATACACAGAAATACAGTGATGCCTAGTGGACAGCCATCAAGTGGTTTGAGAGTTTCCAGCACCAGCACAAAAAAGTGATTGGTGACAAACACCTGAAAGATGTTTCAGTGGCACATATCAGTCTGACTACTCTTAGAGAAATCAAAGCATGGGTTGTCAGGTTTGAGAGGTGGATTGTTGCATGAAGCCACAGTTTAAAGAATGTAATCAATGCACATCAAATTACAAAACAACAACTCACAGTCAAAAAGAATTATCACTCATTCCATTGAGTATCCACACAAGCTTCATAGAGAAAGGGGTCTTTTTGTAAGTTTTATTCCATTTGTAACAGCCAGTGAGTGACAAGAGGTGATGGATGTTTTTGTTATACCACTTGAAGTACAACAACATCCTCTTACCTCATGAAGAAACAAGATTACACCAAGACAACATCACGCTGACCTTCTTTGTGTACAGTAAAATTGGTTTTTTGACAGAGACCCTGTGGAGCCTGTTTTGGAGGAGTTAAAGCTAATTTGGTCAAACCATTGGTGCAGCCTCATTCCTGGATTAATTTGTGATAATCTTGGCTTTTGCAAAACTTTGGATGTGTTTACCTTGTGTTTTGAGCTCAGTATTAAAGGCTTCTTCCTGCCACCAAATACAATGCATTTCTTACAGCCCCTGGATTCATTGATATTTGGCAATGTGAAGAACAAGATATGTTGTCTTTACTGGTAAAGGCACAGCTTCTTGACAGATTCCCTTGCCAAACTTAGTGACAAACTTATTTTGATTGCTCTAGAAGCTTTTCAGCCAAGATTATATTGTTGTCTTTTGAGCACACAGGAATCTATCCACTTGATTCAAAAAAAAATTGTTAATGCAGCAATGGCCAACATTAATGCTGTATCACCTCAAGTATAAACAACTTGAGACACTGCAAAATTGATTCCAGACATATTCACAAGCTCAAGTATCAGATCATCTGTCCAAAAAGTATCAGTGAGAGCAGAGACATTTTTTTGTTGGTCAGATTTCAAGACATTTGGTGAGATTTCAAGATTCACATATTGTTTTCATTAAAAATTGACTTTTTGCTGTCATTTTGCTTTGTTGGTGCTATGGCTGCACTTAGAGTTCTTTTGGTTATTAAGAACTTCTTGAATTTTTATTTGTTTTTTGTTGAGAATAAATGTCTCTTTATGGAACTTTTTTTAAATATATATATATATATTTTTTATATATATATTTTTTTCTATGAAAACAGAGGTTCATATGTTGAATTTATGATCACATAAAACAGTTATAAAATTTTTCAAAATTTATTTGTTCATAACTAAAGCAGCTTACAAAAAGTTCACTTTCAAACTTTACAGTTAAGCTTGTACTGAGGAAAAGTATCCCATTCATATTTTTTTGAATTATTTCAAACTCGTGTCTGAAAGAAAAAGCTCAATACGTTTGTTATACCTTCATTTTCATTTTTGGGCATTATGGTAAATCAAAGATAACCAAATATTGACTCTTGCATCTCATGTCAACTCTGTTTCACAATGCTTGTGTGACCTGTTTCATAATGCTTGTGTGACATTCATCCCAATTTTCAAGGTGAGGGTATGATTTGGAATGACTGGACACAGGAATTTTTCTTCACAATCCTGACAATTTGCAGGAAGCAATTTGTTTACCACAACCTCAAGAAATATTGCACCTCTTTGATAGACAATTACAAATCAGTCACATTCATTGCTCATTGCAGCTTGCACTCAACATCATTGACAATCAAGAAATCAATTACAAGTCTGTTAAAGTATAAAAAATTCAAGCTTTATTGAAAGATGAATTCTCTCTTTATTGAAGGAAATTGCTCAATTTGCTCAAAAAGTGAAGAAACAAAAAACAGTGGACTTGCCTTTTCTTTCATACAACATAAACTTTTGTATTACTACAAGAATGTTTGTATGAGGAGGAAAATGGCAAGATTAATTTTAAAGACTGTTTGGAATTTTTGCAATGGAAGATTTTGAAAAATGGAAATCTGGAATCATAAATAGAGATTACAACAAAGTCACTGAAGTGTAACCTCAAGTATTATTTCAAAGACATACAAAATTAGTTTGATTCACATGAGAGAAACCTTAAGGTTCACAAGCATGCAGTCTCCAGTATTCTTTCAGACATCACAGTTGAAGTGAAAAATTTGGAAAAAAGCTGTAATATCTGTATTGTTTGGTCACTCAACTTTTCACCCTTCGGATTGATACAACCCTTATGCTCTCAGTGTTTGCTTTCCGCTCGTTTTGCACTCTTTATGCACTCAGCATTGGCACCTTTACCCTATCGGAGTCAGCGGGTGATGGTGCAAAGTTGGCTTCGAAAGACTGTGATAATGGCAGTGTCAGCAAAGCTCTTGAGGTTCAAAAAGATACAGATTATGACTCAGTGTCAGGCTATAGACAAGTGGAATTCGTCGCATGTTTCTATAGCAACATCGTCGATCTGTCGATGTTGATTGGATAGCGCCTTCGCAACCTCCCCCTCCCCCGCATTTGCAGCGAATGCCCATTGC
Source organism: Physocladia obscura (assembly GCA_027596945.1). NCBI lineage: Eukaryota > Fungi > Chytridiomycota > Chytridiomycetes > Chytridiales > Chytriomycetaceae > Physocladia > Physocladia obscura. The sequence continues at coordinate 6,413 of JADGJH010000315.1, forward strand.
AATTTCACCTATTTCTTCAGATGCTTCCATCCGGGAAGTTGCTAGCTTGTAGAAGCCCAATCTGGATTTGGATTCGTAATTTAGCGATCTGAATGCTATTCCTGTATCATTTTAGATATAATATGTTTAGAAGTGTTTGCATACTATGAATGAAGTTTATCGGTGATCAGAACAGGCCAGCTTCGCAAGCAAATCCAATTTCACATTTTTTTCTTTCAAAAGTTGATATCAATTCAAAAGGTCATCAAATATGGACGATCTTGATGTCGGAGATTTGAATGATGGTAGTGACCTTTTTGACAGCTTTTACTCTTCAACAGGCTCTGATGTGAGTACGCAAGTAAAGATAACTTTTTTTTTTTTTTTGTATTTTATTTATTTATTTCATACTTGATTTTTCTCACAAACACCAAACGACACACTCCTGTTTCTTTCGAAATTAACTCTTTTTTTATTTTTATTTATTTTTTATTTTTATTTTTATTTTTCCCAGAGCAAGCGGAAAGCTGTTGAACGAGTTGTCGACGAACTCATTGCAAATCCTGCAAAGTTTGCGCGGGGAGAAACTGATGACGTCATTAGCAATAATGATGTAAGTGCGACCGCTGCTGCTGTTGCCGTTGTTAGCGGTGGTGATATTGGCAGCGGTGGCAGCGGTAGCAGTGATAATTTGAACAATCACCAGACTGGTATTGAGAATGAAGACGTTTTCGCGCCCGCCGAAGAAGCGGAAATTCATAAGGCACTTGACGGAATTTTAGCAGATTTGAACGATACTCCTCAATCTGCGACTGCCGAGTCTGAAGAAATTCAAAATATAATCGCCAATATTCCTCGACAACAGCAACAACAAACAATACCACCAAAAAAAATATCAATTTCCATTATTCCGAACAATATGGATGCAAACGATGGCGACGATGATGACGATATTGTTTCTTCGATGGCTTCATCAGTTGCTGATGACGAAGAACTAGTAAGCAGCCAGCCGCAAGGCAACAACAATAGTCGCCCAAGCCTTCTTGACCATCCCACCAGTCCAACAAAGCTGAAATTGATTGTTCCGGGCGGCGGTGGCAGTAACGGGGGTCAACCACATGCTGATGCCAATCGCCAACAAACGCCAAACAAAAATAATGGATCTGGAGCAGGAAATAGCGCATCTTCCGTGACCACACCAGGCGACGCAAACCGTGGCAATAGTGCGCGCCGGGCCGATCCCCTTCAGCACCAAAATCACGCACGCGCTGGCATTACAATTGCAGCGGCCTATGCTTCTGGCTCGTGTCCTGCATATTCGAAAAACTCAAACAGACCATACATATCGGAAAAAATGAGTGCCGACATCCCACAATTACTGACCAAACACCAGTTAAGCCAATCTGCCGCCAGTCGCATGTTTTCAACAACACAACCTCTTCCTCTCGAATTCTGCGCCCTTCTTCAAGATTCTCGCATTATCGACCCGAAAACAACCACAGTCAATTCGATCCCAATTTCCCCCGTCAACAGCGGCATTTCTCTCGAGGGAAAAATGCCCATCACCGCTGCAACCCGCCACGTCGAAAAGTACCTGACAACCGTCGACGTGACGACAGGACCCCTCCCCGACGCCGTCCTTGAAGCGATTTTGGTTCCCAAAGACGTGTGGACGCCAGCCGAATTCGATGCGCTTGATAAAGGGCTTGAGGCGTGCGGCAAAAACTTTACGCGCATTAGCCGTGACTATGTGCAATCACGGTCGACTTTTGAATGCATCCATGCGTACTATACACGCAAGTACGAGCTGAGGAGTGTTCGTGTACGCAAGTACAAAAAGCGGGTGGGAAAGGAGGATGAGGAGTATGTCAAGTATGTGACTGGGTTGAGCAAGTATATTGTGATGGAAACTAAACGCATGAAGGCGGAAAAAATGGGAAAAAGTGTGAATGGATTTTCGCTTGCTAATGCAGTCAAGATTGGAAACGAAATCAAGGGTTTGATGGGGCCTGTTAAGGATATTTCAGAGAATGGCGTCAGTATTAGTGCTGCTGCTGCTGCTATGGATGATGGTTCAAGAGGCGTAAGAACCCGTCGAAGTGCTGCAATTTAGTATTAATATTTAAAAAACGTTTATTACAATATTTTTTTGCCTATTTAACTTCAATTAAAATAAGAGCGGCTGTAAGCTATTTAACAGGCTCTGTCCACAATATATCAGTATACACACAGTCGGATACTTGTTACTACTGTTTGATGAAAGCACTATCAAGCTAATACAAAGACAATCAGTACCACTGCTTTTATTTCTGCTATAATTGAAGATATTATTGAAATACCTTCAAGTGTGTTTATACTTGAAGGAAATAAAATACAAGCCAAAGTTCCCAGTGAAAAGGAAATTTCTTGCTACCATGGACAGACCACCATTGATTGACACAAACCCTTCAGAAAATGTCTGTTGGTCAGGTTTTGAATTGGCTGCAAAACCAGTGAAAAGTGTACTGTCTTTGTGATTGGTTACAGGAGGTTAATACACAAAACATGCCACAGTGGTGCAAAATGGGTCCACATATCATACACTTTGTCCATTAGGGAGCAAGCTTGAGAAAATTGCACACATACATTCATTTGGTGGTGGAGTTGGCTGTCTGTTTTGCTTTAACTTATTTAAAAAAACGCTGAATCTAATTAGTATAGTTTTATTATATAAACACAGTTTCCAAATACCAAGTATGACAGACCCAGACTTTGACATTACTGAGCTGTCTAAAAGGTGCAGAATTGTATGGTTGAGTTGGTCAGGTTTTAGCAGATCAAACAAATGTGAGAGTTTTCTTTGGAACTTCAGTTGTTTGAGAATCTTGATTAAAAATTACAAAAAAAACAAAAAAACAATAAAGGACCCCAAAACTAGAATTATATGAAAATTTTGAAATAGGATTGCTACCATGAAAAACTGCTCTAAAAGGCTGTTGGATTTTAACTTTTGAAACATCTTGAAAAGATATTGAAACTGTTATTTGGAAGCAATCAGTAACAGAATGTAATGTTTGTCATTGGATATCAATATTGTGCAGTGCTTGCCTTAGCAACAACACTGTTGCATCAATACCAAAATTGTCATGTTATTGACAGTCTTCATTTGTGGGAGTTTTTCAAGTTTATACTCGCTTTGCATTTTGTATGAAAAGTTTTGTTGCAAAAAAAGGATTGCAAATGTTGCAATAAATTGTTTCCTTTCTGCTATCATTACTTCAAATAAAAAAGGTATCTTTTCTTTATTTTCAACTCTCATATGCATGTAGTTGTGTTTTAATATGTTGTGAAGACATTTTTGTGTTGTTCAAATTACAAAACATTGATCTTTTCCATGCAAACAATTTTTTCCGTACAAAAAAAAAAAAAGTACAAACATTATTTTCTGATACTTGAAGTTCCAGATAAAACTCTTGTAATAAATTATTTCTTTTATAGCAACTATATTTTCATTTGATACTAAAATAAGAAGGATGTTATCGTAACTGAATTGTTTTTTTTTTTGTCTTTTTGGGTTCAACTTCTGCAAGCTGCTGTGTGCTCATCAAAGAGATTTCTGCTTTGGATCTTACATCCAATACAGAGTCTAAAAGTTTCGCAATTAGCGCAGCACAGCCATTTCTTGCTTGAAGTCCATCGTTTAGTGCATCGGGCTTGACCAAAAACTCCGCGACACCGTTTTTGATCCTTATCAGCCAAATTATCCCTCTTTCTTTCTGCGATTTCGTTTTGTTTCTTTTCTGATGCCTCTTTAAGCTCCTATTTTCTCTCTTTCTCTTCTTCCATTTTTTTTTGTTGAGCTTTAAGCAATTCTTCACCAGAATAAACTTTCGATTCATCAAACACTCGTTTAGCCTTAATCTTCACTTTTTTAATGCCTGAGCCATTATTTTATTCAGAATAAACTCTTTAATTGCCTCTGCAAATTTATCTGTATTATCTTGAGTTACAAAATCTTTTGCAACATGATCCAAAATTTTTTTTGGATCAAGCCTGGATGGGCTTGAGACCAAACATCCAAGAACTTTTCAAGTATTGGAATCCATTGTTTTTCAGTAAGATATCCATTTTTACTAAAGGCAAAGTATATTGGTACATCACCGCGCTGAGTTTTCTTGGTAGGTTCAAAACCAAAATCAAATTTTTTAAAATCAAATGGCATGATTATGAAATCCATAATATGTTCACTTGCAGCAGAAATAAAAGGAATCATGCTTGCATAGTGGCTACGCTCACCAACATTAATATTTGGTCTTTCAATAGTATAGGTAACAATGTAAGTTTGTTGTGAATTGTCATTTTCAAGTTTGATTTGCATTTCATCAATATTGATGATATTTGAAGCTGTTAAGTGCTCTGCTGTAATCCAATTTTTGAAATGCTTAACCCATAGCTCACACTCTGAAAAGGTAAGTGGACCAATTTGTGCAGCACTCAAATTCTTTGCAGCTTGCTGTGAAATTTGATTTTTGTGCCGATTCATGAATCCCACAAACCAACCATCAGGATTCCATTCAACAGCCTCATACTGTTTGGCACAATATTGACAAATAAAATCTAAGAAATCTGCGCGACGCAGAGGGTGGTGGCACATTGCTTGTATATCCAATAAAGCCACAAAAAGAATCTCTTCATGATCGGTGAATGTTTGTCAACCATCCAGTCTGTCTTTGTGTTCAGACTATGCTGATACAATCCTCTGACCTGTCCAAAGGATAGATGATGTGTTTTGGCAACTTCACAAATAGCCTCAGAACGAGATGCTGTTGTTGGTAACAGGTTAGTAATTTCACTTAAAATTTGTCTCCGAGCTGCATGATCAAGGCCAGATTTCGGATCTGACTGCATTTTAATGCTCTTTTTATGCCTATCTGGTGGTGTTGATGTATTTGAGAGAGTTTCAATTTTAATGATTCAAAATGTGTTTTTTTTGCATGGAACAGATTGTGCATTTGGTTTGCAAAATTTCACTCGTTTTGTTTTTCCAAAATGGTTGATGACAACATCAAGCATATTATGCGTACACACTTTGACCTTGAGATTTTGATTCGACGAAAAGAACGCGCAACGATTGTGGCACAAATTGAGCGGGCCAAGAAGCTGAAGAATGACTTAACTGCTCTTGCAGCAACAATCGAACGAACATCGCAAAACGCTGTCCGAACGTCATCGATCAATCAACTAAAAGTAGAGTCTGTGCTGCCGTTCATGGACTCTCGACTAATACATGAGTCACAACCACAACTTGAGAAAGGAATCGAACAACAATATCAATCACAACAACGAAATCGTCTCGAAAATCAAAAAGATGAAGAACCAAAAGACAAAGAGCTTCTAGCAGTTCGCGATGATGGTGTTACTGTTCGCATCCGTTGTCCAAACTGCTTTCGCTCTGATTTTGCAAGCGTTCATGGTTTCATTTCGCACTGCCGCAATGGTCACAAACGAAAGTTTCCGTCAATCATGGTTGCTGTTCGTTTATGCGGAATTCCTCTGGACGAAACCAATGTTGCATCTGCTGATAGCTCCTCCACTTCCAACAGTACCTCAAATCAGCCTACTAATCGCATTATTGAATCCACAGTTCCGACAATATTCGATGCGCCGTCGAAAGTTTTGCGCGAATCAGATTTGTGAGCTGCAACAATTGATTTCCACTTTTTTAATAGGATAATAATGATAAACAAATTCAATAACTCTTATTTGTACACCATCCAAAAAATAGAAAAAAGGGTGAAGCTGAAGGTTTTGCAAAAAAAGTGACGCGAATTAGAGTTTACGATACTGGGGAACAACTTGAAATTTCGGCTTCGCATTCCAATGAAACTTTCAGCACGCATTCTGGGCAAAAACGACAAGCAATAAGATTTTTGGACCTCAATTTTGAGAAAGGACTGCTGGAACCACAATATGCTTCAGATGATGAAAAAAATTCAATGGATGTTGATGTTGCAGAGCCTTTGATTCCAGAGAATATTCCTACTAAAAATTTAGCCGTTAATGAAAAGTTTGTTCAATTATATGTTTGATTGATGTCTCACAACTTTTATTATAGTCCCAGTGTCGAAACCAAACAATTGCTTTCCAGCGTTATTTCTAACGAACAAAGCGAAACTCGGTTTTTGATCAAAAAGCGCGTGGTTATTGGAAATATATCGAAATATATTCCATTTGAACGCAGGAAACTCGAAAAATTTGAATTTAAGTGGATGATTTATGTTCAAGGACCACCATCAGATCCGGATATAACGTAAAAAAATATTACTCAGTTTGTTGAAATTTGATTGTTTGCACTCTAATGCTTTTAGTATTCAGACCATTTGTTTCTCGCGTGCGGTTTCATTTACACCCAGATTACAAACCAAATGATGTTATTGATGTTAATTCCGCTCCTTTTCAAGTGACGCGATATGGATGGGGCGAGTTTCCGATCCGAGTACGCCTTTATTTTGTAGACTCAAAAAACAAATCGATTGATATTATGTATACTCTTAAGGTACTCCTATAAACACAAAATATTGGAAAACTTCCGTTGCTGCCTAAAAAAAAATATCAACCACAATATCTAGCTCGACATGAATCTCAGTGGCCAGCAAGTTCTTGGCGGCGAGACATGGACAGACGTGCATCTTGATAAAAATACTGAATTTTTTGAACCTTCTGGGATTGTAGCCACTTCCGCTACTTCCAGCAAGTGGGTGCCAAGTTCAATTGCAGCTAATCCTACTCCTGTAGGATCTGGGGGGTTTGGAAGGTCTAGAGCTCGATGGAGTCAGTTGAAAGGAAAAGCATCAAACCCAACAAAATCACAATTTCGCAATGTTACTGTTTCCGAAGCATCTGTAACTGAAGAGCGACGACAAAAAAATCAGCAACATATCGGGAACATTGTCAAGGGCGACGGTGGAGTGAAAATGGAAGTAATTATTGGTGAAGGGGTCGAAAAAACTGAAAATTTTCAACTGGATAGCGCCATTTCGAATTTACTTGCGGCTAGTATTGATGAATTTCCTATAACCGGTATTGTTATTATTATTATTTTTTTTTTGATGATTTAGCTGTAAATTGCAGGAAAGACTTGCGATCTAGAATATCTCACTGCTGAATCTACGAAATTGTTCTTGGAACTTGATGATGAGGAAAGAAACATATTGGAGGTTTAATTTTCTTCATTCATTTTTTAAAATTTTTTGAAAACTTCTGTGTTCTTTTTTTCTTAAAAATCAGTCTGGGCGAGCGTCTGCATTGCTTCGTTTTCTTCAGTCACAGCAAGTCCTAAATTCCAATCATCCAATTTTTTCTCTTTCAACCGCTGATGTTGCAAAATGGTGCCGATTAACAGGACATACCCCATTGCTTTCGAGTATACAAAAAAATGACTCGAACGAACTTGTACAATTACCAAAACTCTCATATTGCAAATTCTGCGGACGAAGGCATTTAAAAAACAACGAAAGCGGCAGTCACGATCAACGCGATGTAATTGCTGCGCAATGTATGTCACAGTTGCAACCTGCATTAATCGGAGTCAGTGGCGTTAGCAGTCTGTCTATAGCCGAGCCGCTTATTGAATCTGTGAAAAGTTTGAAACAAGGTTTCTATTCCAATTTAATTTCTGTTCATATGCAACAGTTATATTTATTACTTCTATAGGAAAACCACGGCCACAGAACTCAACGAATTCCGAAGTTGATTTTATTCGTCAACTGATATTAAAGGCGTCAATGCGAGCCAGTTCGAATGATTTGGTATTTATTTGGAGCACTGTGGCGCAAATTGGAATTCCTATACCTGAAACAGATGAAGAATATGAAGTAAGTATCCATCAACAAGAAATAATTGCCGATGCAGAAAATACAAACGCAATAAAAACTTTGGCTCGAGAGGTTGTAGGAGGATTGATCTATGAAGTAAGCTTGCCGTACACATTAAATAGACTTTCTACTCATTCACCAAATAAGGCGATGCGTGTGTTTGTTAAAAAATTGATAAAATCAAGCGAAAATATTTATCGTGAACAAGAAGAAGAGGCACCCACTCAAGGCTCCAAAGGGATATTGGTCCCAATGCATATACGAGCAGCCGTTTTGCGGGAGCCAACATTTGATTTTTTGACATTCAGATTTTTGGGAACTTGAGTGAAATTCAAAAAAAAAAAAAAAAAGAACATTGAAAAAGACGCGTAATCAAAAATGGACTCAAGTGACAGCGAAGACGATATTCCACGCAAAGAACAAAAACAAAAACAAAAACAGTCTCCAAATAAAGTAATGGAAATACCTCCTCCAGACTGGTCTCGTTCGCTGCAAGTTTTTTCAACCACCGCGCTGAATGGGTGAGAGCCTAAGCGTATTTGATTCACGGAATTCGCAGAAACTTAAATGAACTTCATCAGGGATCGCGTCATTCTATCTCCGCTTGCGCTGCAAGAAATTCTGACTAACGCCGGGCCTGCGCAACAACTGCCTTCCCCGCTGTTTTTCCAAATTACTTCGATTTTATCGGGTGTCTCAGTTTTTGGATCTGTTAGAGAGTTTACTGCTGAGGAAAATGTTATTCAAGTGTCCTCGCTCCTTGCCGAGAATCTTTTTGGAACTGAAAACAATCAAAAGGACAATTTAATTTTGGAAACAGACAATAATAGCGATGTCAAAGATGTGTCAAAGTTATGCACCGTCAAGTGTGTGGCATTGCCAAAATGCGAATATTTGAAAATTGCACCACTTGATCCCGGATATTTGGAAATTCCAGATTTGAGGTTTTTGCTTTTGGGCCCATTCCACCTGTTTACCAGAAAAATAAACACGCAGGGCATTGCTGGAATCTCATTTACGACAAAACTACTCTTCAATCTCTGAAAGAAATACTCTCACAGTTCCCGTCAGATTGAGGCAGGGAGAGTATAAAGAATTTAGTTTTCTTATCACTGAGTCGCGACCAGCGAAAGCGTGTTCCTGCATCGATGTTGACATTAACTTGGAAGTTGTGCCATTGGATTCAAAACTTGCTCAAGAAGCGGTACAGCGCAAGATGTTTGGTGTAAATAATAATTCGATTGCGGAGGGTATTTTCGAAATTTCAATGGCCAGTACTATTTCCGAAACAAAGGGAATAGTTAATGGTGTTGTTGAGGCTTCTGAATATGTATTTTACAAAATTCGCAGCGTAAACTATGGAAAGAATACCATAGGGCATTATCGTATTGTTCTCTCTCCCTCTGGATCAGGAGATTGTGACTTATTTGTGTCAGTATCAGGTCTTGAGAAGCCAAAACTCGAAGATCACGATTATTATGATGTTTCTCAAGGTGTTTCCCACTTGGATTTCGATATTGAAAACAATGGTGACGAGGATATTCCTTTTGTTTACCTTTCTGTTCGAGGTTTCTTGAAATCAAATTTCACGGTCATGATTGTGTGTACAAAGCAAGTTACAGATTTCGATTCAATTTCAAGTGATCAAATCACATCATCGCAATCTGCATTCAACACGAACACTATTCCTGAAGCTCAAATAAAATGCGAAAATTGCTTTCAAAATGTTCCAGCAAATACACGTATGATGCATGAAGCATTTTGCTACCGAAACAATATTGTATGCAACCGATGCCGCACTGCAGGATTAACAAATTTTGTTTTCAAAAAACAAGACTTCTCTGACCATTGGCATTGCGACTCATGCAATTTCATTGGATCTATAACATCAGCCGCAAAACATTCTGATGTTGAACACTCTCAGATTATTTGCGAATGTGGTACTACTATTGAGCTTAGACAAGTTGCGCAGCACAGACGAAATATTTGCCCAGATCGTCTCATTGTTTGTCGATTTTGCCGTCTAAGGCTTCGAGCTGGTCTAAAAAGTATAGTTGCGAAAGATCTGTTGTTAGGTCTTGGGTTTGGGGAGCATGAAAGTGATTGTGGCAGTCGAACGATTGAATGTGTCAAATGCAAAGCAAAAGTCCAATTAAAAGACGTTCAAAATCATGCAAAGGTACGCTGAAAACAAAAAGAGAACCTTTTAACACAGATACAAAACAGCTGCATGAAATTCAAAAACAAGCGCAAAAAACTCCGCCATTATGCCCAAACACGCAATGCTCCAACAGACCAAATCAACAATATCCTAATCCATTGGCTTTGTGCCAATCATGCTTTAGCCCATTCTGGAGCCCAAGTAATGATCCTGGAAATGTAAAACTTGCACAAAGACTCTTGAAATCTTACAACACTCAACTAACTGTGGGATGCCAACGGCAGTTTTGCAAGAATACTCAACATTGTGCCACGGCAAATGGTGGCCATACAATTAAAGATGCAACTGAAGCCGCTTTGAGCGCCCTGGCATTGCTTAGGGAAAGTTCTTTGGCAAGTATGGTTGGAGGTGCAGTTAAAAGTAAACTGGCTTATTTCCTATGCGTGAACGATTCAAAATGTGCAAAGCGTCGTGCCGACGCTAATGAATTGGCAGAGATGGGATTCCATGTTTCCTGGTGTGTCAAGGCATTGGAAGAAAGTGATGATAATGTAGAAACAGCTATTTCATGGTTGCTGCAAAATGCACCAAAGTTGAAATCCTAATTTTTTCCTTTGAACAAAAATAAAAAAATCTATAGAAAATCTTTGAATCTGTCGTGTTCTTTTTTTTTCATTGGTGCTCCTGGAGGATGATCAATATTAAAAGGACCTTTATCTTTGTAAATGCTTTGGTCATTTTTTTTATCGCCATCTTCGTCGGAATTGAATGGATCATTTCCATTTTTAACAGTTGTGTACTTCACACTAGAATTTTTATCTTTGCCAGTAACTTCCATTGCGTTATTGGATTTTGTAGATTTTCTTTTGAATTTCTCGGGTGTTATAGGTGCAGTAAAAGATGATGAGGAATCCAGAGTTGACAAAACGAGTGTGGGAGAGGTATCAGAAGTCGTTTGCCGAAAAAAAGCTTCCATTCGTGCTTGCCGCTTTTGTGTATAGCTATTTTTAATATTTTCAGCTCTATATTTTGTTCTTTCAGCCCTTTTTTTCCAATTTTCGTACACTATTGGTTCTGCAAGTTTGACAAACTTTGCATTAAGCCAAACTTTTCTGCTAGTTTTCGCCATTATCTCGTTATCAAAATCTTTTCCTTCATTATCATCTTCCTTGATTACCTTCTTGGTATCTCCAAATAAATTCATCGCATCATCACTCCATACTACTTTCACCAGTTCAACTCCATCGTCATCGAATTTTAGGCTGATAATTCGTTCTATTAACGAAATTTTCGGAACAGTTTCTTCTTCGCCGATTCGCCGTGACTGCCTGAAAATTTCACAAATTCGTAGAATTGGTGAAACGTGGGTATAAAAAAAAGTACTTGCAACATCAAGGGAGTCACAATCACACGCGCACGTAAACCATTTAACAAATTTATCGCAATTCACTTTTTTAAGCGCTAATCGTGCCAAAACAGCTTTTTGTATAATTTCCGGATCTGTTGAAACACGGAGGGAATTGTTCATTTTGAATTTTTCAATAGCTTTCGCGCATAAATGGCAGATTGTTTCAATTTTTTCGATTCCGGCACGAGAGGCAGCCGGTCTACGGCGTGAGAGAAGATCCATTGAATTTGACGCAAGTTCATTGAGAAATACAGTAATGGCTTCCAATCTTTCATTGGCAGTGGTTTCAATGGAAGTGATAGCATCCACAAATGTCGGAAATGGAGATGTGCAAAGGGGAGAAACTGTTTTCAAAGATATTCCTGGCAGTTTAGATTCACTGATAATCGTCATAAACAATAAGCTATTGCGATTCAATTTAACGTGTTCGAAAATATCTGAAAGTTTATAAGCTGCAAAATGATCTTTTTCCAGATTGAGCTCCATTCTTTCGTCTGATATATTGTTAATTGAGTTGGCAGCAGGTGCTGCTAATTTTTTATCGACATCGTCTTCGCTATCGAAATCTTGACTATGTGAATTATACTTGTGAGCAGCTTTTTTTACTGAGATAGGTTTTTTATTTTTTTCGAAACAGCTTCGAATAACCTGCTCATCAACATCAACATTGTTGCATAAGGTATTCGAAAAATTATTCACCATATGAGCACCATATAAGAAGCATTCTGCATTGTTTGACATAACAGCGGTAACAACACCACGAGAATTCAGTTCTGCTGATTCAGCCTCGGGACAAGCGCTAGCTGCAGCAACAAACCATGGAACACCCAAAATATCTAGCAAATTTGCAAATTCAGCCTGTATATTTCTGGGCGAATGAGTCGCGTAATTAGATTCAAACATTGGATTGGTCGTTTGGTATGCAAAGATAAAAATCGGTGCGATATTAGATTCCAGAAGGCGCAAAACACTCAAAGTCAGTGCACGTATCTGTATAGATTCGGATGGAGATGCAATCGAGGTTGTTGCAGATTTCAACCACAATGATGCATCAACGGCAACCGAAAAAGGAGTATCGCATTCACTATCGCCCAGAGCTGCGAGAGATACAATCTTGCGTGTTCCAGTTCCGTCCAAAACACTCCAGAGCTGTGTCATTTCTTTTTTTTTGCAAGCACCAAATTTTCATCTGCGAAAATAAATATCATCGCAAAGTCGTAAATCCCATCCCAAACTACACATCTGAGTGATCCTGATGCATCCCAAGTTGCTACCGCCCCACCCCCTCAGGCTGCTTCTAAGAATGGAAATGTTGGTGTCATAGCTATGACACCAATACAGACCATTGTTTTCACTGGCTGCTTGTGAATCTCATGTTTGTGGATAAAGTTTCCTTTGATAACAGGGGCATGCTTCAGAAGAGAGGGTTTGAAATTCAAGGAAAATCATTAGTTTATTGTGGAGCATACAGAAATATTATGTATGATGTTTCCTGTGTACTTTATTATTTTTAAACATTATTTCAGTGTGGTGATCACTGTAAATGGCCTCTTTCAGTTGTTAGGGCATCTCAGTTATGATTAGAACTTGAATTCCAAATCTTTAATGAAAGCTTTGTATTTCAATTCCAAATTATTGTACACAGGGAATTAATGGAATAATTATGTTTGGCAGTGAATTATTCCAGACTGTTGCCACTGGTCATGGAATTTTAATAGAAGGTACATTCACATGTTCTTGATTCGCTGATTTCTGTGTTGATTTTGCAAAATCAGGTCAAGTCAGTCAGTTCCCTGGTCCTCATTTCCTTTGGATATTGGATGGAGTCCAGATCCACTGTGACCCTAATATTATTTACAGTTTGCAACTAATGGGAATCAATGTCATATTTCTCCCAGCATATTGCCCCTTTTTAATCTGATTGAGCTGGTATTTGGTTCCATCAAGAGCAAATTATGATTTTTATAGGTTGAAAACTTGAAGGAAGAAATTCTCACCACTGTAAGCAAAGATCTTCAATTATTTTGAAAAAAATTGTCTCAAGGCTATTTTTCAAAGTGTGGATACACCTACAATGGTTTTGATCCAGCTATTGGTTTCTTAGTAGACATAAAAGAGTTTGGTTATGATGAATAAACATATATTAAGAACAGATTTATTAAAATATATATTGATTAAGAATGGTCAACATCAGGTGAGTTCTTGACATTTTGAAGAGCATCATGTGCCATATTGTTGAATTGTACTTGAGAAGCAGTTCCAGCATTACAAATCACTACATACAATGTTTTCAGAGCAGTAAGTATGGAATCAACTTGTTGTTCCATTTTTTGGAAGGATTTTTTCAATACAGTGTTTAGAATTGTTACTTGAACATGTATCTGTCTGTTTTCATTCATAGCAATTTTATACCTTCTTTGTTGAGTTTCCTGAATTTTTAATAGGCTGTATTGACCAGATGGTAGAAAGTGTTGATTAAATGCCAAAGTAGAGGCTCTTGAATTCTGCAATCAAGCTCATGTGCATTCCCCCTTGCCAACTCTGTTGCCTACATCTGCCAATGAATTTCCATTCCACTGAAATGATTCTGATATGCACTTTTCAATTGATCAACAATAGCTTGAATAAAGAAATGTGTTTGTGCTTCTGTAGGATCAATCAACAATTTTTTGCTTCTTTGAATACTCAAAGAATTCATACTGATGAAATAGCAGTAGATTGTCATAGCAGAAGCTTGATAGTAGATCAGGCTGTAAAGGTAGAATTTGTGTTTTATTGTAAGATTATATTTTACAGAAAAGAAATCAAAGTCATTTTTAAATCATTGGATTTGAAATACTATTTCAAATGCATTCCCTTTCAGATTCATTTCAAATTCATCTCTTTGGATTTGAACTTGTTTTTCTGAATTTGTCTTCATAATGACAAACTCATGACACCAGTTTTTTGTGTCTTGAAGTTATTTTGGCAAAAATTATTAAGACTATGAAATGTGTCAATAATTATGTGTGTTATCAACAGCTGGTCAGGTATTGTTGGCGACAGATTGCATAATTGTTATTTATTACATTCAGTTGTTTTATTTTATTGGCTTGTCATTGTCTTCAGTTTTTCAATATGTTGCCTAAAACTTAATTGTTAAGACTTTCGCACAATGTTGGAATCTTTTCTTGTTAGTCTTGGCCTTTGACACAAGCAAATTCACTCAATCTTAGTTTGTTTGTGTCCAGCACATAACTATCTATGGAATTGTCATGCAAATGTCAAGTGAGTGTACATCTCTTCTATTTGTCTTCTTCAATATTTGTTTTGAGGATTAACCACAATCTCAAAACAAACATGTTCTAATTTCTAAACTGTTCAAGTCTACCTTTTGGCTTAATG
>JADGJH010000316.1:0-21192 GCA_027596945.1 Physocladia obscura
CTGCAAAATCTGTTTCTACTAGAATGGAGCCAAAAGTTTTTATTTATTTTTTTCTGTTTCTTTTTTTCAATATTCTTTTCATTAACTGTTTAAATGAATAAAATATTATTGGAGTCAATACATAGATTCTCATATAAGTTTGATCTGAAATCTCAAACTAACAAAATCTAGGATATAATAAGCAAGTATTGTTATTGAAAATTCTCTTGCTGCTCCAATGGATAAAAAGAGAAAATCCCATAATTTTGCAAATTCAGATGAAAATCTCATCCATCCAAATCTTGGACAAAGCAGCGCTTCCCTCCCCATTTTCGCAGTTGCCGTTGTTATATTCTTGTCATACTTTTCAATTTGACATCGGTGGCAAGAGGTTTTTTTCAGTTCAAAAATAAACTTTTATATCACGAAACAATTTTCACACTATAATATTTTGGAAGTAAAATCAGTGGATCTGGAGTTTTTCTGGTTGGCTGTAAAATATTACTTCCTTTTGCTTGACAAAACCTCACTGCCACC
Source organism: Physocladia obscura (assembly GCA_027596945.1). Taxonomy (NCBI): domain Eukaryota; kingdom Fungi; phylum Chytridiomycota; class Chytridiomycetes; order Chytridiales; family Chytriomycetaceae; genus Physocladia; species Physocladia obscura. The sequence goes on from JADGJH010000316.1 coordinate 517, forward strand.
GACTAGAAAAATTCCAAATTCACTGACTTCTTGCAAAAATTCTTTTGTAGCGATTTTCCAGTATAGAATTGAAAAAATTCACACTCAAAAATTGGTGAACTAATTCATGCTTCTGGTTCGCGTTGCGGTGAATTGGGTTCATATGTGGACTGAAAAAAAAATTGCCCACCAGCGAGTGACAGTGTTCTACGCTGCGACTTCACGCGTCTGCCCAAACTGCAATCCAAGTAACATGAAATAGAAAAATGAAAACGATCCCACAATCCCGGAATGAACAAACAGCAGCAGCAGCAATAGCAGCAGCCTCATTACCAACTACACCAGCCACAACAGTCACATAAACAGCGATTATGCCGACAGAGAAGACCAAAAAGATATAAACAATGGTAATAATAGTAATAATAATTACAAAAACAGTAACAATAACCAACCACTTGTATGCCCCTTTTTCAACTGCTTAGGGGACTGCGGCATACTTTCTGCCTGTCATTGTGGACACATATGCATGCTGTGCCGAGATAACCACGTGTTTTTGATTGCTCGCGTTCAAAGTGGCGTGCACTCTTAACGAAAGACAACCAACTGGTTGGTGAATATCCAGTAACTAGTTCAATACATTACTCATATAACGCAACTAGTAAGTGAATGTTAAATTAAAGAAACTGCGACTCTTGCTCAGATCCATGATTTAGACATTCACATGAATGTCTCAAATGTGGCGACCGGATGCACTTTTCCTTCGATTGCTGCTGGCGATTGATTGAAATCTTTCAGATTGTTGATAAAAGTGTTCACAAAATGGGAGATGAAACCGAAGTTTTGAGTGTACAACATCTTGCACAGCGCGTCACGTTCCTTGAACAGCAGGTGCGCTTGCTGATGAATGAATTGCGCGGCGGGCGGACAAAGAGTGCGGTCACTTTCCCGTCAGTGCGCAAAAACAGTTTGACTGAAGGTGCTGTGAAACGAGAACCAACGAATTCCCACAAGCAGCACAAATCCGCAAAGTCCGCCTCGTCCGTATCCTCGTCGTCTCGCAAATCACCTACTTCTTCATCCGCACGCATTGTCATCCATGAACGAGAAGCATCCGCCGTATCACCCCCAAAACGCAGTCGAAATAACAACTACGATGACTATTACAACAACGAAAGCCCTGATGAGTCTGATCACCGTCGAAACTCAAAAAAGGGGCCCGTATCTCCGCCGTTACTAATGCCTAACGAGTTTATTCACGACGATGTTAACAACGGCATGTTGCTCTGTCACGATTTCAACACCAACTTGTGTAACACCGTTAATTGCACCTTACGTCATGCGTGTGCAGTTTGTTTGAATGCGCATCCGATTGACATGTGTCCAAAAACTGGATCTATGCGGCACACAAAGTATTGTCTAAAATGGTTTGTAAATTATGAAAGCTAATGATAGAGAGATATACAATTTATTGAATAACCCATTGCAGGAACTGCGGAACTTGCTCCAAAATTCAGTTTTGCCACATGTCTCACCGTTGCTTCAATTGCGGTAATCCAGGGCATGGAGCATTTGAATGCACACAACCCCCTTTTCACTGGCTTTGATTCATTTCCTTGGAAAGAAAAAGAAAATCACTTTGACATAGAATGAGTTTACCCCTTTCGTTTCTTCTTCCACCGCCGCCCGCTAGTTGGGATTCTTCGGGCGGCCACGATATTCACGTGCACAAACGCATTGCGCCCGTTAAGGCGGGTATTGTCGAGCCCGTTGGTACAGAGTTTCTCGCAGTGCTGCGGAGAAACAGATACAACCGCACGCTGACGCAGGACTGGGAGCTTGAAAAGGCACTGAAGGATTCCGCTGTCGATGGCGATGACGATTGGGTCGAAGAACCAGAAACGAAGGTGTGCCAATGCGGTAGTTTCTTTTTGTAAATCATCCAGCGTAATTTTTCTTTTTTTTCTTCACCATCCAATAACAGGCTATCCTTGCCTCCGATCCAAACAACTGGAAACACCAAGACCACTACGCTATCCTCGGAATCTCGCGCCTTCGCTGGACCGCAACCGACGAACAAATAAAAAAAGCGTACAGAAAAAAAGTACTGAAACATCACCCAGACAAGAAGGCCGCAACCACAGGGAAAAAAGATGACGATGCGTATTTCAAGTGTCTTCAAAAAGCTTGGGAAATAATGACTGATCCGGCCCTTCGTCGGCAATGGGACTCGTGCGACCCCACCTTTGACGACGACCTTCCAACCGCAGTCAAAAAAGGCTCGACGTTTTACGAAACGTTTGGGCCAGCGTTTCAAAAGGAAGCGCGATTCTCCAAAGATCCAGCTGTCCTCACGGCTAAACTCGGGGATGACTCGTCCTCGCGCGAAGAAGTCGAAGCGTTCTACCAGCTCTGGATAAACTTTGACTCATGGCGTACGTTTGAGTTTATGGACGAGGAAGAGGAAGGCGGATTGAATAGCGACAAAAGTCGCGAAGCGAAACGGTACCTTGACAAGAAAAACCGCGCGGCAAGATCGCGGTTGAAGAAGGAGGATAATCAGCGTGTTATCAAGTTTATTGAGACAGCCATGAAACTAGATCCGCGTATTCAAAAAATTAAAGAAGAGGAACGCGCGGCACGGGAGGCAAAAAAATACGCACGTGAGAATGCGGGCAAGAAGGAGGCGGAGGATGCTGCGAAACGCGCCGCTGAAGTGAAAGCTACCGAAGAGGTGGCTGCAGCCGAAGAAAAGGAACGCCGCGATGTGGAGAAAAAAGAACGCGAGGCACACAAGAAACTTGCTCGCAAAGCGCGTAATGCAATCAAGACAGTCTTCTCAAGCAACAATTTTTTTTTGGACGCTAAAGCGAAACCTGCTTTGCTTGAAGAACAGCAGACGAAATTTGATGCGTTGATTGAAGTGCTTGAGCTCTGGCAGCTTGAAGAGTTCAAGGAACGATTGGACGATGCTGTTTCTGGTGGCATCGCGGCTCTTAACGCCGTTCTTGTCAGCGAACACGAGCTGTTGAACAACCGCAAAGAAGCTGAAGCTGCCGCTACCGCCGCCGCAAAAGCTTCTGGACGTAGCAATGCCAACTCTTCGGCAAACGTAGCCAAAAAAGCCAAGGCACCATGGTCAACCAAAGAAGTGTCAACGCTTGTCAAGGCTGTGAAAACCTTTCCCGGCGGAACCGTGTCTCGTTGGGAGAAGGTTGCCGAATACGTTAATCTACATGGCGTTGATTTTCAAGCCGATAGCAACGATCGCAGTCCTGACGAATGCATTAAAAAATCCAAAGAAATGCAAGACGCATCTGTTGCCGAGTGCACAGCGTTGCAGTCAGCTGCGACCGAGGCTGCCAAAAAAAAGGAAACGATTTTGAACGAGAAGCCGAGTAATCGTGTGGAGGTCAATTCCAATTTGGCCGCTCCTGCTGGTGGTAATACTAAAGCTGTAAACCCGACTGCTGTTCCTGGTTCCATAACTGCTGGCGGTTTTGTGCTTCCTGAAAATGACACATGGTCTGCGGCTCAACAAGTTGCTCTTGAAGATGGATTGAAGAAGTACCCAGCCACTCAGTTTACAGCTGCGCCTGCAAAGAGATGGGAGGAAATTGCAAAAGAAATTGATGGAAAGAATGTCAAAGAAGTTAAGCAGAGAATGAAGGATCTTGCGGATGCGCTTGCTAAGAGTAAGAAACCAGCTGGGAAGTCTGGAAAGAAATGAAGAAAAAAAAAGAGCGAAAACACCATTTTTATAAACAGCTCAAAGCATGCAAATGTGAAGTGATAATAGGTTAGATATCTAATTGCAAGGACCTGCATTTGAGATTTTGTTCTCGTCAATATATGATTGCGTTGCAATGTTTAGTATTGATCACAAGAGCGGAAGAAAGGATATGGATTTCGTTGTAATTTCACCATCCCTCCGCGACTTTGAAGATTAAGATTATTGCAAAAGTCATTATTATTTTCTCTTGTGGGGTTGAAAAAAACATAATCTTCATCATGGAGTTTACCACGGAGCATCAGCAGTTAATTGCTCAAATCCCGAGCGTATTTGCTCGTCTCACAGCATTGGAGAATTTGGTGCACACTTTGACTGATCGATTTGCTCAGTTTACAACAAACGAACAACTCAAACGTAAATCACATCAGCAAAGCGACGAAACTGAATCAATTAAACCCGATCCGGATGCGCTGCGCAATGAAAGTCTGCCATCGCCAATATTCGCAAGCACGGCTATTTATTCAGCTGATGTTTCTGCTGCTTTCGATGACATTATAAAGCTGGAGTCTTTTGTTCCGAATTCTCCATCAGATCCAATCGAAACAGAATCAATAGCGAACCCCAGCAATTCAAAGCCCGATCCGCGAAAATTGAAATTACCACGTATCACATCGTCAACTTCGAAAATATCAAAAAGTCGATCACAGACTGATTTTGAATTTGAAGCGACCATAAAGCCTGATATTATTGTTGACAACAACCACAATTTCACGCAAGATATGATTGAGTTTGACACAGAAATGATTGAACCGGATGTTAAAATTGAGTTGTTTGAATTTCCGAATATCCCAGAAATCTCAGTTACTGAGCCGAAAATAAAACCCGATCCATTATTGTCGGCTACTGCGTCACGCAACTTTGAAAATACCGAAATTAAAGATAATACCCACAATATAACTGCAGAAAATACAAATTTTATACAAATCGATCAGCCAGCTCATGTTCATTTTGGAAATATACCGCCGAAAGTTACCTACAACGAACTCGCTGCTCTCATAACTAAAACTGGACTCGAAGACGCATTGCACATTCGACTTGATATGAATGAGTGTGGGCAGTTTCTTGGACGTGCACACGTTATAATTAATAAAAATGCAGCAAGATTGTTGATTGACGAGTTGAACGGATCGATTCTTGATGGAGTCTACGTTTTAACTGTTGCAGAAGGAAGCGGACCCTTGTTTGATGAATCAATACCGACGAATGAGAAAACTCGAGACGCCGATACAGACTATTCGTGTAACGAAGATGATGATGATTATAAAATAGATAATGATAGTGATTATTCTATCTATGAAGATGAAAATCTTGAGTCGCGCCAAAATCTCGATTATAACAACCAGCATTCAGAATTTAATCCTTCTCATCATTATTTTGAAGAATTTTCAAGTTATTCACAAGAACCTATTTCGTTTTTCCGTGTCCATCAACAAGCAGTGTCAAAATCAGATGCAGTTGAATATGAGAAAAATCAGCAACAGCAACAATGCAATCGCAGTTTCGTCCCAGCGTACCAACGGGTATCAATGAGAGATTTTCCTTTTCCGTTCAACCCATTAGAAATTCCCCGACAAGTGTCTATACAGCAAATCGCTCCGTCGAGACCACCAGCTGCGAAATCAAAATTCATTCGAATCTCTAATTTACCATCAACAATAAAAAACATTAAACAAGCGCTGACGTTGGTTCGCTTGCATTGTGGGATGGGGTCGCATGCTCTTGGAAAACTTATGGGATCGCAAGCTGTTGTTGAAATGAAAAATCTTGAAGTCGCTGGGGAAGCCATCCATAAAATGAATGGTTTTATAGTCGATGGAAGTAAACTGAAAGTTGTCGAAGAAATTGAAGGTTTATGTTGTTATTATTTATCATTTTATTTAATTTATTTCTTTTAGCAGGAAACACATCAAAATACCAAAGCAGAGGCAGTGGTTCAAGAAGATATCGCTATTGATTTTTAATTATATTCCAAAAAATAAAATATGTAACTACTTCAAACGTTCGTTTATTTTTTTTATTTTGTTTTTAGCATCCGGGCCTTAACTTGTGAATGTGAAGCTGAGAGATGGATTTGAATCACAAAACATTCCAGTCTGGGGAAATTTTTTGGGTGATTGGGTAATCGTTGGTTTTTTTATTATTATTTCGGTTTATTCTGCACCTGAGAGACCTGTATTTAATTCTTTTGCTGCTGATGCTTCTGCCGCTGATGCCAGAATCAGCAGGTGTCATTGTGATGTTGCAACAAAGGAAGTGGGAGAGGCAGGAGCAATATTGTTGTTTTGAGTAGGCTGTGAATACTAGACTGTTTTTTGTGTTGCTGGGCCCAATTTGTTCATTTGAATCTTGAATTCTGTCATTCAAACTTTGAACTCAATGTAGTTTGTAATTGCAGTTGCCAGAGCTTCCTTCACATTTACATTTGAGACTTTTGGAATCCACTGTCTAGTCTATCTTGCATACCAGTCACTGTATCCTGTGTTATGACCTTTGCTGTTTTAAACTGAATGCTTTGTTTCAGGTGGTCCTTTGGCACATAGCAATGCTTTATGATGAAACCATTAGCCCATATGAACTTGCACTGTTCTGTTGGCTGATTGGTAAAGGTTTGACTAGCAATTTGGAAGTTTCCTCCATTTTGGTGTTTTTATTGTTAACTGGTTCTAATAATTATTTATTCTCAAACTTGCATTGTTTTGTCAGGACAATCAAATGTATTGTTTTGTAACAAGTGAAGAATACTTTTTTTTCTTTCTTTTGATTACAATACAACCATAAGATCACAGATACAATTACAACATCATTTACCATTATGAATAATGTGTTAAGCAATATCATTGTACTGCTTTGATCTGTTTCCCATTAATGAAGGTATGGCCTATGCAGTTTGTAAATGTGATTTGTTTTTTTTGTGTATGTTTAGGTCATATAAGAAAACAAAAACACTACTGTCATTTCTTTATTCTTTGTGAATGAAGTAATGCAGATAATGACTTTATAACTTTGTTATTAGTTTGTGTTTATTTATAAATAATAGACGAAACTATGAAAGTTATATTACTATATCAGGAGAATAAACTTATCATTTCTTTATGTGCATTGGAATAAAATGATATTAGGGTATATTTTGGGTTTTATCTCATGCTCTCCACCACAGAGTAATGCAGATTTCAAAAAGTAGTTTTGGCTGGAGAGTTTTTTTATTTTAGAAAGTTTTCAAAAGTCAAAATCCAACAGTCTGATAATGACTTTATAACTTTATTATTAGTTTGTGTTAATTTGTCAATAATAAACAGAAAAATGTGAAAGTTATGTTATTATTTCTGGAAAATAAACTTATTATTTCTTTATGTGTTTTAAAACAAACAAGATGATATTAGGGTTTATTTTGGATTTTATCTCATGAACACTGCAGCAGAGTAATACATATTTCAACAGCAGCTACTTTATTCAAGTCTGAAAAATGTATGTATGATTTGTGGCATCAAGCGCTTAAAAAATTATCAATGTTTCAAGTAAATCTCTGGAATCAAATCTGTTTAAAAAAAGAAATTAACCAAATTGGAAATTTTTACATATGTCAGTTATCTTCTTTGTTTTGAAGCATCACAGAGATTGTGTTTGCAATGGGGCTGTTGGTTGATGGCAGAGTGGTGCTTTATATTATTTCTTACTTCAATGTGTATTTCTTAGAACCAAAAAAAGGATATGGAGATGGGGATTTGATTGAGTACTTTGAGAATTGTGTTTCCCAAAAATCCAACATATATGGAACTGGTTCTGGCAAAGGTAAATTTGAAGGTTATTGGTGCACTTACCATGACAAGCCATGGGAGAAGTGTCATTGGGCAACTGTTTATAGCAAAAGCCAAATGAATCCCATGAAATCCACCAAAAAGTGTGCCTGCTCTGTGAAAAAAGCTGTCCAATGAAAAAGAAAAGGCCAGAACTGCAGCCAATGAAAAACTCAAATAGAGCACAAAATTTCTGAAGCTTGAAGAAAGGAAATAAATTATTGATGCAAAGAACAATTTGGATTCCTCAAAAGAGGAAGATGTGAATCTAACTGTACAAAAGAAAAAAGAAAACTCACAATTGCTGATAGAATGAAGTGGTTGAATGAAGCTAAATTATGAATGCAAATTTTTAACAGAATGAGAAAGTAGATGAAGATGGGGATATTGTGATGAATGAAAACAATAATACTACAACCAAGAAATGGAGGTGAGAAAAAACCCCCAAACCATTGTGGATTCTGGTGCAACAGTTCATGGTCATATTGAACTGTTACTGAAAATATAAATCTTATTAAAGCAATTTTGTTGAAAATTGTCTGAGAAGAAAAAGCTAAAAGTGTCAAATTGAATGTTGATTTGGATTCATTTAAAACTATATGTGACCAGTAAACATTTGTACAAATATGAAAAAAAACAGGTCAAGTGGATACAAATCATTGAAAAAACTGGCACACAATACCAGGGACATGCTAGAGCTAATGTTGCAAAGATGCTGAACTTGAGTGATTGCACTATCAATTGTTTGTATAGTGTTTACAAAAGTTAAGGCACTCTCTTTGCATCAACATATGGAACAGGACTGAAGCTAAATCTTATCAATAATGATCTGAAAGTTCTTGTCAACCTCATTGCTGAAGATCCAAACTGATACTTTGATGAACTCACAAGTGAAATGTTTTTGAGTCTGCATCATATAGTGATTGACACCTAGATTTGGCAAGTTTTCACAAGACTGCACATCACAAGAAAAAAGGTATTGTTAACAATACAATTACTCATCTAGTTTATTCTATTTCTCAACAGCATTCAATTTAATTCTTTGAATGCAACCTAGTTGCTGAGTTCCAATTTTGAACCCAAGTGTATGAGGAGCTAGATCCTGCAAATATGATCTAGATAGATGAATCTGGCTTTAATTCAAAGACATTTTACTGTAAGTATGGGCATTTGACATGAAGAAAGCATTCAAAGATGATGCAAACTGGTGTTCATGACCACACAGTCTCATTGTTGGCTGCATTAAACTTATAATGAATATTGGCTGATTATGTTGTAGATGGCACTGTGATGGCAGAAATTTTTTTGAGCTACTTCAAGTTTCAACTGCTTGTGAAACTCAAAACCAGTGTTAAAGTATAAATAATTCAAGCTGTATTGAAAGATAAATTCACTCTTTATTGAAAGAAATCACTCAATTCACTTAAAAAGTAAAAAACAAAACAGTGGACTTGCCAGAAAATCTAGAATAAAGAAAAAGAATTCTCACTAAAATTCCTTACCATACACAATCATAAATGGAGATTGCAGAGACTGTATTGTTATGGATACTGCAAAATTTCATCACAATTAGGCAACTATTGATTTGTGGGCACTATTTGGTGTTTGTGTTGTGTGTTTGCCTCCTAACTTGCTATTCCAGAACCCTATTGAGGAGGCTTTCTTGAAATTGAAAAATTTGCAGTATGATTTTGTGTCCCAACTGACAATAATTTTACCTGCTCTATGGTCAGATTGTTGATTTTAAAACATATTGAATATGTACCAATTTTCAAAAATAGGGACAAATAATTCAAACACCACTGTTCACAGCATCTAAAATAATTTATGTTCCAAAATACTTCATTGAAAATAATCTTGCCTGTTATGGTCATGCTGTTGATTTTACAACACACACTGTCTGTGTCAATTTTTGAAATTAGTATCAAAATTTTCAAATGCCACCTCGACAATTGCACCACTGGATTCTACATCTTTGAATACTCCATTGACACCATTATTTCTTTTATGTGTACAGGAATAAAAATCAAATAGTTTTTCAAAGATATTTCAGGAATCTGAACACAGACTGGATTCCTGGAACAAAATCTGGTTTTCTACGTGGTTCTAAATTTGAAGTAAAAAACTTGCATGGGAGTCAAGATAATCATACACCAAGTGTTGTTTGGACTCACCCCTCTTTGAGGAATTTGCAAAAAAATTTTTTTACACGCAATCCAGCTGTCCTATTTTTTGAGTAACAACAAAAAATTACTCAATAATGGACACTTCTGTTTTTGCTGACATTGCAGGTAGCGTAAATATATTGAGCCGTGTCCGAGGGTTAGGGTGAAATTAACAAAGAACACGGATAGTAATTGTCGTTGTTGTTGCTGTGATTGCCGTTGTTCGATTCAGAAGGCGCGTCTTTCGCTTTTTCCGGTGGCGGCGCCATATTCCCGAATACGTGAGTTGGGACGAAGCACGGCAACGCGGATTCGATTCTTCCACTTTTGCAATCAATGAAGACGATCCGCGGCGGGGATTCGCGCGTGACGCCGCAGAGGTTCTCAACATAATTTTTTGCTGCAGTGCCATTCGTTGCACCTTACTTTGAAGGTTAATTACCTGGATAATATTGAACACTCGACAACGACAGGAGGTGCAGCGGCTGATGGACTCGCACGGTGTTGACTTTGACCAGGCGCGCGTTCTTCTCGTGCAGCGCCAAATGCGCGACAACGGAATCGATCCCGAAACCGGACTCCCACTCGATCCGCGCGCCGTGTTTCCCACTGTAAACACTGACACTGCTGCGCCACCAGCCGTGTCATCGTGACTCATTGTTAATTAAAATAAAGTCACACACTTAATTTTTCTCAATTCAGCACTTACTGATAAAAACTCCATCAACAACTCCAAAATCTCCAGAAAAGTTGGCAAACTTTTATTTCCATCTGCCAAATAGTTCGCGCGTGCAAAAAACTTTGTTTGAAAATCACACCAATTTTCGTCAAACTTTCTAAAAACAAATTTATAACTTGTAGTATTGGTAAAAATGATTCGTGGAATCACTTTTTAAACATCGAATTTCTTTATATTCGGCAGAAGATCATTCAATTCCATTGGTAATGCACTCATCAAAGCCCACCAACCTCAACCAAATCTTCCACAGCTTCGTTACCGGCCAAAAATCCAATTTTAAGCCTCAGTTTAATAACAGCCTTAATGAAAATAAAAGTACATGAGTTTTTTTGTTGTTCACAAATAGGCGGCAATCTAAATTTTTCACCTTTGACGGATTTTCGATTTTCATAGATTGAGTCGCGGTTCCCTTTGGCGGAATAAATGCGGAACTGGGTGGATTTATTTGTAACCGTAAACTCTGTTTTTTATTAAATAATTGTTCATGTCTTTCTTCTTTTGTTTCTTTTTATAAAATCGGTATTATTGGATACCTTGGGAACTGCAACTTGAAATGAAAGATTTGTCACAGCCGCAAATCCATCGTTTTCAAAAATTGCATTCACATTAGCAAAACTCTTGTCAGTTGCGTGTTGTGGAATCAAATATATTTTGAGTCCAGATTTTTCAAAACATAGCCGTTTGTTCAACGTTGTCGAAGTTGATGGTAAGGCGTCAATTGTAATATTACTGCTTTTTATTAAATCAGCCAATGGGTCTGAAGTGACTATGCTTGCGGGTATTCTTGCAGAATTTGGTGTGAATAAATCTGATAGTATATCAGCACTTTGAGTTGCATGTATCGAGTCACTGGCTGGCAATACCGTTGTAGCTGGAATAAGAGTCAATCCGCCAAATAATTCCGCAAGATGTTGCTAAGTTTTTTAAATGAAGGAAAAAAAAAAAAAAAATAAAAAAATTTTAAAAAAAAAAAAAAAAAACGAAACTCACCGATGCCCGAAACCCATCAGCTTTCTTTTTTTTGCTTTCACTTCTTCAATGACCGCTGGAATGTTTTCAACTGATCCAATCTATAACAAAATATAACAAGAAAAAAACAGTTCACACATAAATGTCAATTTTTTTTCGTGTACCATCCATTTCAAAGCAGCTTCGTTAGCACCACCATGACTTGGTCCATACAATGCCGCTGTAGCTCCCGCAATACTAAACCAAGATTCACATCATAATACTCTCCACCACAAACACAAAACACACAATAACAAATAAAAACACACCTCACATATGGATCAATAACTGTGCTACCCAACTGTCTTACAGCCGCCGTACTGCAATTTAATTCATGGTCGGCATGCAGAATGAAAATCACATCCCGCGCGCACGAGTGCGGGGTTGGCGTGTACGTTGCCTCATTCAACCGGTCCATCAGAAGCAAAAAGTTCCCTGTAAAATCAAGCTCTTGGTTCGGGTACACGTATGGCCGCCCGATGCGGTGACGGTGAGCGATTGCTGCGAGGGTTGGGACTTTTTTTAAATTTTAATTTACTTATTTATTTTAGTTTGCATTTTTATGTGCTTATTAAGATTTTGTTTATACCTTTTCAAATTAATCGAAATATCTGCTTGTTAATCATTTTGTGATCTTGATAGATTTGGTCGCCATGCAAATTGGTGCTGGCTTCTGGATGGAATGTTGACATTGCGGCGACAGCACTAACCAGCATTCCCATCTTTTTGTTGTTGGTTATTTTCCGCTCACATGAGAATATGTTGGAGTATATGAAGAGTTTTCGGTACGATGCTCATCCGGTGAGTGATGCTTTTTATTTTTGTACAAATGTATGTCTCATAATGCGCGCATTCCACGTCACAAACTGCTGCCGCGTCGATAGTTCACCGTAAATCAGCAAATACGAAACTTCAATAAACGAGCTGTGTTTTGCGAGCTCTTCAATGTTGTAGCCGCGGTACCGCAGGATTCCTCTGTCGCCGTCAATAACGAGATGGTGGATTTGCAAATTATATTAAAAAAATTTAGTACACGATAATGCCCTTTGATTTGTTCAAAAGTTTTGTTCTACCGGCAGTGTTAAGATAGCCATTATCCTATTTTCAACATAATTATTTTGATTTGAGATGAGTCAACCTGTGAAAAAATTTTAGTCATTCGCCCTTCATTCATGTATAACGACAAACCCATCTGGGCAAAGAACGATGCAGGAATCGTGTCTGAATAAAACAAACGCAAAGAGTTGATCGAAGTGAATCAAAAAAAAAAGGCTGAAAAGCCTTCGGCAACTAACCTTCTGTGATCGAGATAGTGCTTGAAAAAAAAAATTTAGAGCACTTCATTATTCCAGATTATTGCCCAGTTTATAAAGAGTTACTCACGCGTCGAATGGAAACCAAATTCGAACAACACCCGAGCCAATCTCAACAACCCTCTCATAAATAGTAAAATCAATATCATCGAAAGTAATGGTAATCTGGCATAGACGCTTCAGAAGGGGGTCCTAACGCAGCCCGTATTTACCGCACAGGGCTCGCGTAGCACGAGACGGCCCAGATTCGCGCAGGCCGAGCCAGTTCCACAATCCTCGAAGATGGTGTTGGGCTCGCGGAAATGAAAAACGCGACATTTCGCGTTTGCATCATCTACGCTGCGGTGGGCGCAGCTGCCGCAAAGTGCGCTTCTGTCGACGCTACCGGCGCCATTAGCTGCGTAATCCCCGCATCCACTATGGCCAGCGGAACGTCCGTGGCTACGACGCTACATGCTATACCCATTGCACCCTTGAACTGACAAAGGGCATTACAATGAATATATAACCCGCGCGATGCAAGGAAAATTAATTGAAAAAGTGCGAAAAGTATTGCTTCGGAGGTCAAACTCTTTGTACTTAAATATTATTTGTTTTTTTGGTGATGGAAGAATGGATTACAAAAAAAACCTTAAGGCTGCCAAAGATTGCTTAGGCACAGGAGATTACGCACAAGCAAAAACTCTCTCGTATTCCGTATCTAATGATGCTTCAGCTCCCGAAGCTATGCGGTTTAACGCACACCTGTTTTATGCACTTGCTTCGCAAAACCTCGGTGAATTTAAACTTGCCGAATCGGCCTACAGAGACGCTATCAAGCTGAATCCGGCCTCGCCAATGCCATACAATGTACGAATATGCATATTCTTAACTTTGCGTTCTCCTATCCTTTTTTTAATTTTAATTGCAGGGACTCATTGGATTGTTCGAAAAAAGCAAAGACTTAGATGGGCTTTTGGAATCACTTAAAGATTTGCACAAAGTTCTTCTGTTGTCGTTCGTATTTATTTTTATTTTATTTTATTATCTTTCCATATTTGTTGACATCCCGAACCCAGATCCCAAATCGATACGAAAAAATATGCCCAGATTTCAATGCGCCTACTCAACCTTCTCGAAGCCGAAGAAGACTGGATTGAATCGCTGAAAATTCTTAATTCGGTTATCAACTGCTATAATGAGAGCATTGCCGTCGAACTTGCGACATTAATACCTGTTGGAGAGACATTATCATCACCGTTGCATTTCGTGCTGAATAAAGCAATCACGATCCAAGAAAAAAATGACGCGGAAGAAATGCACCGTCAGATCGAGTTACGTCGACGGCGTCTTGGAGCATCTGATTTGAAAACCACACGAAGTATCGTTGAATCCGAAATCGTTGCAAATTCGAAACTTGACTTTTATTGTGAGAAACTACTTCAATTGCTACATGAAGCCCCCTCAAGTTGGGCAACGACAATATTGTTGGTCAAAGAAAAGCTTTTGGAGTTCCTTGCCAAAAAAATTAAACATCTTGGTAACGAGAAAGAAGGTAATTCTGAAAAAAGGTTAGCAGCCCAGCAGTTGCTATCGATTTCGCAAGATTTGATCGACCAGGGTTCAAGTAGTCCGATTGCATTTGAATGCATTATAAACACAATGAATGTTACCCAAGGTTCTTCATTTTATTTTCAACTTTATTTCTTTAACTTAATTACATTGTGAATAGACGATTATGACTTAAATGTAATTAAAGCTGCTGTGACTGCTTGCCCGGTTGCTGCAATAGGATTAGCATCATCTGGATACCTGAAACTCAAATCAACAGAACACTCAGTGGATGAAGCAATGGACGATGTTATTGTGAGTAATTTAAATTGAATCACAAGCTAATAATTGACGCTTTTCGTGAACTTTTTTTTAACACGCTAGGCGGCGTTGGATTTAGATGACCAGTCCCTTTTTGTTAATAACATCCTCTCACTCCTTTATTTTAGATCTGGTGATTATGAATCAACGATTGTATTTTGCAAAAAAGTCGTTGGTACTCTCTTGAAAACTGTCCAAAAAGATTTTGGCATTGTTCTTGATGCTGTTTGTCTGTCAGTTGATATACTTTTAGCTGAATCATATTGTAAAATTGGGCCAAAGTTCCACCAAGATGCTGTTTCTTTGTATCTATCAATTCTTTCGCGATCAAAATCGAATATCTCAGCATTGCAGGTTATAATAAGAAGAAAGTGACAATCTTTTGTTTAAAAAGATAAATTTCATAGGGTATAGCCGCCGCGTATTCAATGGCTGAAAAATATGCAGAAGCACTCGGCTATTTAACTCAAGTTTACGAACGTGACCGGACCAACGACCAAGCAATATCGGAAATTGGATGGATTCATTTTTGTACGGGTGCTTTTGATGAAGCAAAAAGCTTTTTGACTCAAGCTATTGAAATCAACGGTGAATCAGCGTTGCATTTTTATCGGTTGGGAAAAGTGTTATGGGCAATTGGAGGTTTTTATTTGAATTTAAATTTTCATCTTTAATGAAACTTTTCGATGTTCAGGAGACTCGCAAAACGAAGCATACAATTATTTTCTGAGCTCAGTCAAAATTAATCCGAAACTGCCTGGAGCATTCACAGCAATCGGTCTGTTTTGCCTTCACATTGAAGAAAACGTTCTTCGAGCGGAAAAATGCTTCCAGAAGGCATTACAAGTGAATCCTGCCGATGAGGAAGCCGCTATCGAGCTTGCAAAGTTAATATTGTTACCTGAAGAGGAAGATGATGACGACGATGAATATTGTCATCATCGCGTTAACGTAGCAAAAGCGGTTTTAGAAAATTTTTGCGCAATCTCATCGAGATCTGCAGTTGCATGGAGATATTTAGGATTTATTTCATTGGTACAAAAAAAATTAACGAAGAAGTTCATCACGCCATTTATTTTATTTTATTTT
Organism: Physocladia obscura; assembly: GCA_027596945.1. NCBI lineage: Eukaryota > Fungi > Chytridiomycota > Chytridiomycetes > Chytridiales > Chytriomycetaceae > Physocladia > Physocladia obscura. Next base: position 16,245 of record JADGJH010000316.1, read on the forward strand.
AGAGAAACAACGAACACGCCAATGCTATTACACAGTTTCAAACCTCACTTCGCTTGGACACAAAAAGTTCAACTTCGTGGGAAGGGCTTGGTGAAGCCTATGCTCTTGAAGGAAAATACATGGCGGCTTTGAAAGCCTTCACCCGCGCTCACGAACTCAAACCAATGTCTTTTTTTTCCGTTTACCAAAACGGAATAATAAAAATGAAGCTGGGGCTGTATTTTGATGCAATATCTGATTTCAATGCTGTCAAATTCGCTCTTGTTGGCTCTGATGACAACGAAAGTCACACAAAAATTAGTGAAGACAGCAGAGCTGGGCTTTTGATTCCGTGTTTGGAAAGTACTGCGGAATGCTGGCTCCTATATGGAAAAGAAACCTTTGCTGGCGGAGCCTATGGCGTCTGTTTAGATCAATTGACCAATGCAATTGTGGCGTGTCTAGAAATTTTCGAAAATCAAGCATCAAAACGTGTTGAGTATCAGAGCGTTTTCAAGATTCTCGGTGACGCTTGTGTTGAATTATATATTTTTCGAAATACGCATGTCAACACTGCACTTGATGTCGATTTAATTGATCGTGGAATGAAGATGTTGGGACTCAGTGGTGGTGGCAACTGGTCTAGTGTCGACGGAACGGTTTCATTATACGGCAAGATTTTGCGGTTTGCGGCTGCGGCGTATAGACGTGCAATTCGACTTGCAAGCACGAGTAAAGCGTTTTCTGTCCTCGTACCTGGCTATCAGCACGATTTAGCAGCCGTTTATCATTATTTGCATTATTTAGAATCAAAGCAGCTGCTTGCGGATGGAGAGAATCATATGTACTTAAAATTATGTGTTGCAAATATTTGGAAAGCTCTTCATGCCGAACCAGGAAACGCAAATTTTTGGAATTCATTGGGTGTTTTTACTTTGCAGGCACATGCGAAAATTGCGCAACATGCACTGATTAAATCTGCTGAAATCAACGAGAAGGTTTCTGTTAATCCTTATGCTTTTAAAATTTAATTATTCTTATTCCTTTACAGATATTAGAGCCTTGGACAAATTTAGGTTATTTTTACTATTTCAACAATGATTATGATCTTTCAAAGCAAGCGTTCAATCGCGCGCAATTGATTGACCCCGAAAACTGTCTCGGCTGGTATGGTCAAGCACTCATCAACACCAAACCCAACAAAACCAACCTGGGCGCTGAGAGTCCTCTCGATCTCTTTGACCATGCGAACAGTCTTGCACAAGGCCAGAATGTGGAAGTGAGCTTCTCATATGCCCTTTCTGAATATGAACGCTTTATTCGCGAACATGGCAACGACACAATAGCGGGTGTCCTTGCAGATCCAGTGTTTAGTATGCTCAAATTTTGTGAAATCCGCTCCGATGACATAGCTGGATTCACACTTCTTGGATCTCTTCGTGAGTTGCAAGGGCGATTTGAGGATGCGTGCGCAGCGTTTGAAAAGGCTTTGAATATCTCAAAGAATCAAAACGTTGCTGCGGAGGAAATTGAGATTACGTGTCTTATCAATTATGCCCGAGCGTTGTGTTCGTCACAAAACTATATTGCTTCAGTCGTTGTTTATGGAGAATTGTTTGAAAAGAGCAGCCAAAGTAGTGTTTTGGTGCATGTTGGATTCGGTTTGGCGTTGTTTTTTTCAGATAGACTTGAAGATAGTTTGAATTCGTTTCAAAACGCGCTTGACATGTTGAGTAGTCTGGGCCAAACTGATGGGGATTTGATGCTACAAAACAAAGTTAGACTGATGCTGAGTCAAGTTTTATATGCATTGGGGACTGACGTTCATTTAGAGCTTGCAAAAAACCAATTGATGGAGTGGTGAGTTACTTTTCTTTTTTGATTATTTATTTCTGATTTTTTATTTTTTCAATCAGCGTTCAAAGGCCTGGAGGCTTTCCTCAGGCACTTATATCTCTTCTTGCTCTTGCCATGGTCAGTCAAAATGACGAACTTGCACAAGGTGCAGCATCTGAGCTTATTAAAGAAAGGCCAGAATCCCTTGGCGCACTTGATCAAGCCAGAAATTTGATTTTGAGCAGATTCTTCTTGTTGAATGGAAGTAACAAATTAAGTCGGGGATTTTTGGCTAAAAATATTCATCAATCTCCATGGAAAGCATCGAATTGGCTACTTCTTGCTGAAAATATGGAAAGGTGGGTTGAACACCTCTCAAAAAAAAAAAAAAAAAAAATAGAAAAAGAACTAATAAAAATTAACAAACCACAATGAACAAACAGATACGCTCCAGAGATTATTGATTCGCATATTATAATTACACGCTCAGCTGTTCGACTTCAACATTCAAATGCAAAATCGTCAGCTGTAGACAAGGCAGAACGCGCCTTGATTTCACAAGTTCATGGCCATGCTTTATTAACACGTTTGAGGCCTAACAAAATCAAAATCAACTCATTATTAAATATTACGTCTCGATCATATTTTCATGCAGCTGTTCATGCAAACCCGTCGAACGCACATATTTGGTTGTCTTTAGGAATTAGCACGCACAAAGACTCTATCATTTCAGATTCAGATTCAGAAAGAAAGGCACTTGCAAAAATCACACAATCTATTGCTAGGAATGCAAAAATTATTTCTGATAAAGACAGCGCTGTTAAATTGGATTGGGCTGATATTTTACATGCGGATGCAAGTATTATATTGGCGCAAATAGAATTAAAGTTTGACGGAAATGATGTGCTAGCACACAGCACGTTGAGAAATGTGATGGATGAAACAGAACATGCACGGTTAAATTCCGAATGTATCGATAGACGGGTAATGGCGGCAGGATATACAGTTGGAGCACGCGCTTTGCTGGCTATGGGTGACTTGATAACCTGTTTCGGTGCTTATAGGAATGCAATTATAATATCCCCCGAGTCAGTGAATCTATGGGAAGAACTTGGCGAAGTTTATGCATGTAACGGCAGATTTAGTCAGGCTGTAGCTTGTTTTGTCCAAGGCTTATCAGTGGCACGAACGGACGAAGCAAAGTACCTTGTATTAACACGACTGGCGCGAATTTATTGCATTATTGAAGACTCGGAAGAATTTAATGCAGCTATGGGACAGATTCGAGAGCTTTGGGATGGAAGCAGCAGCAAAAACAGTTCACTCAATGGTAAATTCTTCACATGCTTGGGAATGCTGCGATTTGGAAACAATGTGGCAGCAGCAGCGACGAAAATCAAGAAAATAGTGGCTGGTGCATTGGAGGAGGGAAACGGACAGTGTTTGTGGGCCAAATGGATTCTGGATTTAACAACCTAATTTTTTTTACTCATATTTTTTGCGATGTGAAAATAATTAAAGCAAAAATTGCTGGAGCAAAGTGAGCAAATAAGAAATGACGTTCCTTTTCACGCAGAAATGAACTTCATATTGAAATTGGCATGTGACGCTGAAGGACAAGTGTGCAAACTTGAGAGCTGATTGTTAGCTGTGCAAAGCTGGTAATTGGTGGATGTGTATGTTTAGTGTGAGTTAATTGGCGATTACAGGAAGATACAACATGAGACATTATGTCTCAAATCCAAGAAAACTCGACAACTGTGGATCACTCTGCTATATCATTGGATATGACAATCGCAGAAACGGAAATTACCTCTGTCTTGACCCAGCAACCAATCCCATTTACTCCTCTGCCACAGTCAGCATTCACAAGCAATCCCCAAACACTGTTACTGATTTTACCCTTGACAATGAAGACAAAAATTCCTTCCATTACCAAGTGCCACTGCAACTGCCACCAACACCACCTGCAACCCCACCAGCCCTCTCATTCAACAACCACCAAATAACTCCAACTCAGTCTGCCCCTTATTCACCAAGCACTGACACTCAATCTTTTCATACTCCAGATGCTACACCAACTAGCAACCAAAATTTTCCCAAAAAAATCATTTCCTGACAGGGTTCAAGAAAGAAATTTTTCACCCAGCCCACCACCAACTGAAAGCAACTCAGCAACACAATGACGTTCTATGCAAAATCAAAAACAAACAAAAATTTACAGAAAAAACACAGCAAAAACCGCTATATTCAATGCTCTTACTGCAGCCATCACCACTACTACTACAGATCCCATTAGCTAAAACAAAGCACTTCAATCCCCTGGTGTAGCAATCAAAGATGAGCTCGAATCACTCCAAAGAAATCAATCCTGGATTGAAACTGTCATACCATCAAACTGCAAGCCCATAGGATGCCGCTGGACATTCAGACTCAAACATGACTCTCTCAGATGCCCAAGTCATCACAAACAACTTGTACCTCAAGGGTTTTTGCAAGTTCACAGATTCAACTACCACGAAACCTTTTCACCTGCTGTCAATATTGACACCTTCAAACTACTAATTGCACTAGCTGCAATCAACAACTGGGAAATATGCTCTTTTGATGTCAACTCTGCCTTCCTACACTCAACACTTGCTGAGAAAATCTACATGAAGGTTCCGCAAGGTTATAACCCACAAGACAAGAATACTAACAAACTTTGTCTCCACTGCAGACTCTGTGGACTCAAACAAGCTGGAAAGGCCTGGAATGACCATCTACACAACAAACTGACAAAACTTGGATGGAATTGTTTATTCAATGACAACTGTGTCTATACGCATGCAAAAGGCAATGGCACAACATTGTTTCTTTATGTCTACGTTGACGACTTGGTACTATTCACCACAGCAAAAGACATTGCCGACAACCTTGGTACAAACCTCTCTGACACACTCAACCTCAACTATATTGGCAAACTACAAGAGTACGTAGGAATTCACCTCACTTGCAATCAAAAACTCAGAACCATCACCTTGTCCCAACCAGGATATATTAAAATTCCTTGAACTGTGGCAACAGTCTGGAATAATTCACTGCCAAATAAAATAATCCATCCATTCTTTGTGTACAATAAATAAGAATTGAA
>JADGJH010000317.1:0-16340 GCA_027596945.1 Physocladia obscura
CCAAAAGTTGCTGCAGCACTATTTTCCAGAACTGATCCTGATTTGCAAGATGCATTTCCTAAGCCATTATTTGAATCACCTGAATTTTTATTGCTACCTATTTTATTTTGTGTTTTTAATTTTAAAAAGTAACATGTGATGGAGCAGCACTTACTTTCTTTTTTTTCAGAATAAAGATTGGCTTCTTTGATGTTTCATACAATTTTAAAACAGATTGCAAATGCTCCAAATTTCGAAGGCTTAGAACTGGGGTTTTTCCATGCGTCTCACTGTAAAAGGTAGGCTTCTCCCACAACTCAGGATCCCAATCAGACAATTCATTGTTCAAAAAATCACAGAATGATTGTAATAATTCAATAGATGAGGGAATTTGAACTTGTGTGCAATCCTCTTCCGTATACGTTGTTTTTTGTTGCAGGAACATGAAGTGCCACTGTTAGGAGCACATGATCTAGCCCTGACTATGATTAGAGAGAAAATAATGACACAAAACAAGGGCTTACCATTTTCTTTGTCATTATCCTCCTCAGAATAAAGCTCTTTGGTTTTTTTTTGTTTTGGTGAGATGGCTAGTTGGGTTTTATTCTTTGGAGAGACTGGAATTAATTTTTGCTTTGTTTGTGCTGTTGGAGATGGAGATGGAGCTGCTGATGTGATGTCTTGCAGTGTGCCTTTGCAAATTCTTGCTATGACTGCTTTGCCAATCTTTGTTACTTTCCAGTTACAGTATTGATTATAGCAGCTTTACTCAGCATTGCAAAAATGAACATGATCTCCAGAACCTGGAGAAATCTTAATATTGATCTGTCTTGTGGAAAGGAAAGTAATCACAGGTGTTCCTTGTAGCATAACTTTCTTGATTATTGAATCAGTTTTAAGGGCATTGTCTTGGTTGCAATCACACAAATCTGACAGTTTATGGCATTAAAGGCACTTGAAACATAGTGTGCAATATTTATTTGAGTCAAACCAGCTGGCACTGTTTGAGGTGCCAACAGATAGCTCATCATTGTCTTCATCACTGCCATTCATTTCTTTATGTAAATCCAGTTAGTTTTAGGAGACCCCATAATAGACCACAATAGTCCACTACATACATTTTCAGAAATTCCATTTTTTTTTCTTGATCAATTTTTTTGAAATCAGCTGTAAATATTGAGAGTTTTCTTGAAACTGAAAGATTTGGGAGAAAACAATTTGAAATCAGGAGTAAACCATGGAGATCCTTCAAGTGCATATATCTTTAAAACACGCATCAGAGATCACCAGAGCGCATGCCCTCTACAACTACTTTTTTCATGAGTATGACGTCTATTTTCAAAGTCTACAACAAATCTGTTGCTACAATTAGTCGTTGGATCAACCTATTCAACAAAGACACAACAAAAACAGTCTTGTATAATTCATAAGAAATTCTCTAGTGCCCAGAAAATGTGGGTAGTCAATTACTTTACTGAGCAGCCTTTATCTTTTTTAGATGAAGTGCAGTTTGCTTTTTGGAAAAGGTGGCTCAAAACAATTAGCAAGTTGTATGTTTGGCAAATTATTCATGATGCTGGACTCATATGGAAGATCTTAGAATGGCGTGCAATCCAAGTGCAAAATGCTGACATTATGCAGTTTACATGCGAGTTAAACTCAATTGACTGGAGTATCCACAATATTGTGTTTCTTGACAAAATCTCCTTTAATAACAGACAAATATTGCGTAAACAAGGTTATGCCCTGAAAGGAACCAAGCTCATGTTGCGAGGTGAGTATAAGCATTTGCCTCGGGTTTCTATGCTCTGTTTTATCAACTGTAATGGTCTACTTGAGATGTTCAAAACTGAGGGAACTTTCACAAAAGCCAAGTTTGCATCATACTGTTTGAAGTTTGCTGTGGAATCAAAAAAACGCAAGTCTATCCTGGTCAAAACTCAATTTGGATTCTAGATGGTGCAAAAATACATCAGTGCCCTCAACTGATCATGGATTTGCAGTCAGCGGGCATAATTCCAATTTTTCATCAGGCATACTGCCCATTCTTCAACCCAATCAAAATTTTCTTTGGACTGTTAAAAACTCAACTTTGTCATGATTACAAGGAAGGATCTGTTACAGAAAAAAATTTGGATATGACAATTGGCAAATCTCTCAAACAATGATTACAACTTTTGTTCAATTTTTCGAAAATGCAGATATGTTGCAGCAGGTCAGTTTGATCCTCAAATTGCACATAAGAGTAATATAATCAGTGCTATGGGTTTTAAATGAATTTATGCAATAATGTGAAATAAAATGAACTTTTTTGTTAATCACAGAAATACAACAAAAAAAAATAACAGTACAAAAACAAAAAACAACAAAAAAAAATAACAGTACAAAAACAAAAAACAACAAAAACACCATAGAAACAAACACACTAAACAAATGAAATATATCAATCTACTCCTTGATCAACATCAGGTGCACCAAGAATTGGTCCAAGAATGCTCTCATTCTCTGGAGTTTGTGGTTGCAAATTCAACATAATTCCATCAAAAATACATCTATTTAAATGAGTTGCTGCATCAAACGTATCTAAGTCTTGTAGAATACTTTGAATGCCTCTTTTCAATTTACTAATTTGATTTTAATATTTGGCAGTAAGATTGTCAGCAACTTGCACATTATTACAAACTTCCAGCATACACTCAACAGAGTCGACTTGATAATCAAAAAGATGTTGGATACGGCAAGGAGGATGGTCTTGAATTGCTGCTTCACGTTCATGTGCAGGTATTGTTTGAATAATTTTGTTGGCCCATTCTCACCAGATAAAATCTTGTTGGGATGAGTGTCATGAAGGTGGTGGATAACTGCTGCAAAAATTTCTTCATTTTCAAGACCTGATTGGTCTGTTTGCGCAGGTGCTGTTGCTGGCATAACTTGGCTTTTGAATTCTTTGAAATCTGTAGCAAAAATAAGATTTTGAGAATAATTATAAATATATAGCTGGAGCATGGCACCCTCAGCTGCTTTTGTAGTAAACCCATGCAGAATAGTTTCTGTTATTTCTGAGACATTTTCCTCCACTATACATCAATGTTTAATAGATCAAAAAAAGTACCTGTACCAAATGAGTACTTCTTATTTCCCTTTAAAAGTTCAACAAACTTGCAAATCTTGTTGAATATAATTAGATTTGTATCTAAGCAATAGCAATCACCATCTTTCACAGCTTTGCCCTTAATATCATCTCAGAATGCAGCTAGTATTCTGACCAACTTCTTCAACTGTGTTACCTTCAACTCTTATGTGGGGCCTTGTAATATTGCTGTGCTGCTTTCTATAAGTGTTGATTGTTGGTGCCAGCTTGATTTTGTACTTCATGACTGAGAAAACTTTGGAGAAATGAGGAATGAGAAAACTTTTTCTCCTGCCATTTGCATTTGATGCAAAACTCACAATATTATGAAACAGAAAATTTTCATGCAAACTACCAACATTGAAATACTCAGAATTCTTGTTTCTTCAACACTGTACTGTTCATATTTTATTATTTCCTGCACACCATTTTACACTGTCAGTATCATCACTTCTGATAATTTCAAGCTCCAAAGACCTAACAAACGCAGATGCCGTCGTAGTTTACCGAAACAGTAGGTGCTGGTAAGCGTGACAATTTCCGACGAGATGGGTCACGAGATGCGTCCGGTAGGCAGCCGACAGGCAGCCGTTTGGTGCGCGCAGAAATTTTCCAGAGATTGGCGGGAATGATTTTATCACCACATCTCTGAGCTTTCGAGTTTTTCAATGAAGCAGTCATTTAAATTGGTCAGTTTCCACTGGTCTAGTCTCACAATGAAGCGGAGTCTAACAAAAACTGAAGAAAACAACTCTCTTGCTTGTTTCCAGACAATCAACGAAATGGATCAGTACACGACAGGCATGCTTTTCCAAAACTGGATAGAATAATAAAAGTCAGCGAAGACTTTAGAAGGGACATTTTATTACCAAGATAGAATATAAGGATATCTGAAAATATTAGAAAAATGGGGCAACCGTTGGGTTCAAGAAACGTGTCGCCAAACTCCACCTTGAATATAAACTATACGGGAGCACAGATTGTAAATCTAGCTGCTGCAGTTACATTATTTGCAGTACTTGGAGTTTTGTGTGCAAAGATTCTCGCGCCGATCGGTTTTGCGTTCGCTTCTGCAGTTGCGCTGAGCGTGCCGCTGCATTATTCAAAACCAGCTTTAGCCACATTTATTACTTCATCGTCGTTTATCGAGGCCTGTGTCCGGGTCTGTCCGATTTATAAAACAATGCATATTTTTAAACTCGATTTCCCAGTTTATTGTTGGACCTTCGACGACAGAACTAGTTACAGCCTATATTGACGCATTCTCAAGTACCACAACACATTTCGAATCTCATCGCAGTCCGATAGTTACTCCTGCGTCTGGTAACAAACCGAAAAAGAAAAAAAAAAGTTATTTAGTTTAATCCCTCATTGAAGAGCCTTTCGTACCTGTATCCTTACTTCTTTTGCGATGGGCGTTACGTTTTTCTGTTGCTGAGCTTCTATGGACGAGTGTTGAATTTCGCACATTTGCTCTAATTGCGGGAAGTATTGCTGTTTCAATCAAGCTGTTTTTTAAGCCGACAATACGACCTTCCACATCAACAACTGTCGTATTGGGATCGCAAAAACACACGAATTTACAGCTTACTGCTATTTTAATATCATCGCTAGTTGTTTTTCCAACAATCGTTACAGTATATTTCACAAACGCGTTGATTCACGCATCTCCAGATATTTTATATTCAGTTGTCTCTTTTATTGCGAATCCTGCCCCTTCATATATTCCAGATCCGCATGCAATCATTCCAGATTTTGGGGCCAGAAAACTTGTGTTTGAACTAGGTGTTCCGCAGATCCAGTCTTATTTGATTGACGCGATTGATTCAACTCTTGCAATCTCGTATCCTGGAAAAAACATCTCGTGCGTTGATGGAGCTCAAATCGCGTTAAGTGCGTTCAATATGTATTATGGTACTGCCGAAAAAGAAAAAAAAAGAGAAAGAAAAAAAAAACGTTAATTTTCTGACTTATATTTTTTGTTGTAGGTTGGAATAACGATGAATCCAATCAAAAGTTTCGTGCAAAATTTCCACAAACTATTGAAGCAATCGAACTCGTAAAAAAAGGGCAAAAAATCAAAGCTCTTATTGCAACTGGCCCTGCAATCGCTGAGATACGTTGGATGGGGCCCGACGCATTTTCCTTCACCATATCTTCAACTGATTCGGTATATATCAACTCAACAATTTCAAAACAATCTCTGGATCCCACGAATTCAATTATACAAGCAATTACCCCAATATTGGGCGACTTGGCATTTTTTGCACTTGTGTTTTTCTCAACACTTTGGGTTCTAGTGGATTCTGAATTAGGTGTATCTGGGTACGCATCAAAACTGTTTGGTGGGAATGGTGCAGCACTTGGATCTGCTCTCGCTAAGCCGCTTGCTGCTTCATTCAAGATGAATCTGCATATTCTGGTTTTCAGGCTCTCAGTAATCCATCTGATCAATCTTCTAATTCTCCCGGCATCTACTCGCGCATTTCAAGCGACTCTTCCCTTTATTGCAGGTTTCACGACTTTTTATCCATTGATTCCGCCAATTCTAGCACTCGGTATTGCGCCTGCAATTGTTTTATTTGTAGTATTTGGGGCACCTTTTTCGGCTGCCGCAATAATTTATGTTCAATGCATTTGGAGTCCAGAATCCAATATCCTGCAAGAATTTTTAGGGACGGATGGAATTGCTGTCGTTGACGGGTTTTCAGCTTGGCTTGGGTGGATGGCATTTGGGTCACCTTTTGGTCTAATTATTGGTCCTTGGGCAGTTGTTGCTTTCCGACGAGTTTATCGGGTTTTAACTAGTCTTTGAAAAAAAATAATTAAAACTGATTATTTTCCTCGGTTTATTCAAAATCCTGTTGAATCATCAATTTTGTCAACATAAGAATATATTCTCTGGGATAACTGAGGCTTCAAAGACAGGATATGTAATTCCTGCTATCCTTGTTGTAGCTTCTTTGAAAACCGATTCAGGTGAATTTCTTATCCTTATAGTATAACATGGTTTGGGATAAGTAATGCATCTGTGTGCTCGGTGGCGGAGTTCTGTTGTGTTTTCGGTTGTTGAGGCGATTTCGCCATTTTTGTCATTTTGATTTTGGTCCTCCAACTATTTTTTATTTTCTGAATTTGAGAAGTCCGAAAAAACAAAATCTAAGATTTGCATAGTGTTTTGTAGAAACTCATCTACTACTATTACTCACTTCAAAATAATACAGAACCTGAGAAGTCTGAGCTTGGCAGCACCCACTAAACAACAAAAAATACCTGGCCTGTGCAGAATGGCTCAGTTAAAAAAAATAGGTGAATGTACCTAACTGCATGAACCACAGTATAAGTAACAATTGCACAACTGTCAGTGCAATTGATATTCTTCTTGAAGTATTGGATGAGATAGTAAATTATCAAACTAGACCTTAAAAGTCACTATAAAATACATAGGTTTGGATTGATGACACTAGAGAAAACAGGCTCTTTGACAAACAAACACTGAAGCTGTTAAAACTTGAATATAAAGTGGACATTATAACTGCATTAGCAAGTAAGATGTAGTATTGTTTCTGGGAGCAAAGACAAATTCAGTTCAAAAGGTGTACAGAATGAAATAACAAAGCAGAAATCATTAATGCATTGTATGGAAACCCTGAACAAACCTTTCAAAATACTGGAATTAGAGTCCAAAATAATCAAATGACAACATACACATCAAACATTAATGATAAACAATTGGTTTTGAAATGTTTCCTTTTTCATATAACATAATGAAGTGTCTCAAGTAAAAGCAAAAGTACAGAAAAATTATGGTTTATTCAGTTGTTCATCAGTGGCTAGTACATTTAATTGATTTCTCTAGATACTCACACTACAACTATGATTTCAAATACTTGCTTTGCGCAGTTGACATATTCAGTCAAAAAAGCTTTTGTAAAGCCAATAAAGTCTAAATCTGACACAACAAAAACAATCAAATCAATATTATCAGAGCAAAAATCAGTGCAGATATAAACTGACATTGGTACCAAATTTTTGAATGGGCCTTTGTTGAAGTGATGTGAAGTTGGAAGGAATTTTATCTTATTTTCTTATTTATCTATAGGTGTAGGAACTTGTTGATGATTCATGATTAAAAACTATAACTTATGACAGACTGGGTTCAAATCAGGGAAATAAGGAGAAAGAAATAAGAAACATGGACAAATATGTTCAGCCCTAAGAATTCCACATACCGAGCCCCAACAACATTCAAATGTCTTTCTGTTCACAGCTGCTTTTTCATTAGCAAACACAAGCTGATTTGATTCAAAGTTCCCAATAAAAAAGTGAAATATTTGCCATCATTCTGCTGCTTTAAAAAAAAACTTGATACATTAATTAATAAATTAACAAGATAACCTGTTTTTATGAATATCTCAGTCTGCAAAGCACATGTCAAACTGTAGATGCAGAAATTGATCATTCACAGGACTTGTACATACACTTCCTCAATAAGTTTGTCCAAGTACCAATCAGCATGCAGAGTGATGAGTACCCTGATATGCTGGAAGAAGACAATATAAATCAACAATACCTGTGAAATTGAACTAACCTGAGTGATCCATTGATCAAAAGCCTATGGTTGATATTGAATCATTGCAAATTGGTTAGTAACTGCAATGTTTAAGTAACAAGGCTCCAGTCAACAAAAATTGACATACTACTGATCCCAAACTGCTATTTTCAAGTGAAGCCCAATTATCCAAAAGACAGGTTCAGGATGTCTGCAAATGCTTATGTAGATTTCAGGCTTCAGTTTTCAGTTTTCAAAACTACAAAATAAAAAATGGGGTTGTTCAATCTTTTTGCAAACAGCTGTGAAAGTCCTAAAGATTGAGTAATTATCTATCAAATTATTTCTGTTACAATCAAAAAGCACTTATTTTATTCTTAACCCATATAATTTGGTGGTGTGTGATAATGTTGGTGCTGAGATGGCTGCTGCTGCTGCTGCTGTGAAGGTGCTGTGCCATATTGTGAGACACCTTGCTGTGGCATACCACTTCCATACAAATAGTTCTGTTGTGTTTGCTGTGATTGCTGTAATGGTTGTGATTGCACATACTGTTGTTGCCCACTAACAAATCCATGTCCTTGATGTCCTGCTCCATATATTGGCTGCTGATAGCCATAAGTTTGCCCTCCTGATGGCTGTCCCGGAGCCAATCGCAGTGTTTGTTGTGAATATGGTGCCGGCTGGTAGTTTGAAGGCCTTGGTTGTCCATAAAATTGTGATGTTTGTTGTTGCTGGTGTTGCTGAGACTGGTTATAAATTTGCTGAGACTGAGTTGGCTGAGGTTGTACATAATTTTGCTGCAATGATACTGTAGCAGGCCGTGCCGCAATATATCCGCCATAATACGCTGTTGTGCTGCTCTGTACAGCTGATCCAACTTGACTGTAAGCTTGTTGCTGGCTTTGTTGTTGCTGCTGATTATTAATTTGCTGTTGTGGTTGTAAAGGAGTGCCACTGTAGGTTAGTGGCTGCGGCACTGCTGTATAACTTCCAAACCCAGGCTGTAAAATGGCTTGACGAGTAATTTGCTGAGGTGCTCCTCCATAAATTGCCTGATTGGGTCCTGGCTGAGATGGTTGATTGTGACCCTGCTGAGGTGTTCCACCATACACAGGCTGAGATACTGGAGTACCGCCGTATACAGGCTGAGAAACTGGAGCTCCGCCATAAACCGGTTGAGAATTTGCAGTTTTTTGTGTATCAAAATCAGAAGCTCCACTACTTATGGGAGTTGGTTGTTGTTGTTGTTGGTTTTGGAACTGCAGTTGTTGTCCAGAAACACTGCCAATATTGTACGTTGATGTGGCAGATGGAGGCGCTCCTCCATAAGTTGGACTCTGGCTTATAGGAGGTCGGTATTGCTGCACTACTGGCATCATTTGTGCTGGCAAAAACTGCTGGTATGATGAACTGAGTTGTGAATATGACTGTTGACCAAGAGCCTTTTGAGACGATATTGGTGGTGGTGGAAGAGAAGATCGTTGGGGTAAAGTAGACGAAGGGGAAGCAACTGTTGGAGAATTGTAAGAGATAGATTGATTTTGAGTAGCAGCGGCATTAGTTCCAATACTCAATCTAGTCATTTCTGCTTGAAGCGCCCGTTGCCCTTTTATTGCTTCATCAGTTTCAATTTTCTTGACCAAATTAGCAGCTTCTTCGTTTCGGCGATTTACAAATCCAAGACTTGTGTTTTTCAATGATAGTGCCAATTCAGACAAGTCACTATAAAATTTAACTCCTTTGTTTAATCCCACTTTTGCTTCTTGCCACTGGTTGAAAGAAATTTTCCAGTCCTTGACGATTTCGTTGCGACGTCGTTCACGAAGCTCCAAAACTTTGATCGTAGAGGATGAAGTCTTCAGTTTTTCGAATTCTGATGCAACATCACTGAGTACCTGAGATTGAGTTGAAATATTTGTTGCCAAACGAGCCTGAAACGGTTTGAATTTCGCTAATTCTGCTTGAAAGACTTGGCTTTCTTTGTTTTTGTTGAGTAGAAGTGACGTCGAAATGTCATCGTCGTGAACCTTTCAAAGTTTTTAAATTTATTTAACCAAAAAAAGGAAAGAAGAGAGGGGGGAAAGAAACAGATAGATACTTTAGATTTAAGCTCTAAAATAGTGGATGCTCTTTCAGTTTTCAACTTTCGCAATTGATGAATCATTCCATCAAGTTTTTCGATGACAATTTGTTCACCTAGTTGATCCAGCCCACCATTTGAATCAGGAATACCATCAATTAAACTGCCAACAGCTACTTCCGGCTTTTTGGGAACGGATCCAGAGCGAATTAACTCAATAAAAATTGATTCCACTTCATCGATAGGTCTGCTCAAAATAGCAATATCTCTCCGGCACTCATTTAACCTAATCAAAACACCTTTATCAGTTTCTTGTGCTTTTTCAAAAGATTCGCGATGAGATCGAATATCTTGACGAATTTGAAATGTGAGTTGGGTGGATGGTTCTTGCGTCCAAACGTTCATATATTTAACCTTAAAAAAAAATTAACAAAAAAAAATTAAAAAACTAAAAAAATTCACCCGCATATTTTCACATTCATGTTGCTCTTTATCTAATAGTAAACATACTTCGTCCAAAATAGTCTTGATCTTTCCTTTCAGCCCTTCAATAACTCCAAGAAGTTCGTCTGTGCCCGATCCTCTTCCTCCTTCCTCTCTTCTGACAACATCGCAAAATTTGCGTGCTTCATCTGTCAATCCAAGAGCTTCTTCGCTTCCCAAAATATCTCTGGAGTTTCCGCTTACATCTTTCAAAATTCTCTTTACTTTATCCAAAGTTTGAACTATTCCCATCGAATCCAAAGAAGCAGTAAATTCTTCATCCGCAACTTCAACGCGTGCAAGCTCTCCTCGAAGCAACTTGGCTTTTTCCTCCGAATACACACTGGCAGCAGTATGCACGCTTAGCGGGACTAAACGCGCAAACACATCGGCACCAACAATTTTCGGTACATCAGCTGCACCATTTGGACACAATTCAGCAAACGTGATCCGCTTTGCAGCCGCGAGCTTCTCTAGCGCTGCGAGGGCTTCGACAATGGGTGGTGTCGGTTCATGGTAAATGACATCGTTGTCTTTAACTAACGTATTTTTACGAGCAGTAGCAGCAGCAAATTGAGCTTTGCATAGATCCATGATAGCGGCGGCCGGAGTTACGCCGGACGGCGCAGCACTACCGCCAACAAGAGCACTGCTGATAATCGCGAGACTTGAATTTTGTGCGAATGAATGAGAAACTGTAAATGACGAATAGTTACGCGCAAAATTTCTAGCAAAACTATCACTTTCTTTGGCGAGATCATTAGATTTGGTGATATGAGAGACCGCGAGACCGTATTTAGCGTCGTTTTCGAGATGAATCGATTTGTGAAAGTGGGCAATGGATTCGAAATATTTTTGCTTGGTCTGTTTTTAAATTGTAAAACTTTTTGTTTGTTTTTATTTTTTTACCTTCGCAATTTCAATCCATGCACGAGATATTTGCGACTTTAGAGCATCGTCATTCAGTCCTTCAATAGCGCTGGCATAAAATACAGCGCATTGCGCGGCGAGTTTTGCGACAAGCAAGCCACTCTTGGACTCTATGAGACACTTTTCACAAAAGACTTCTTGAGCCTGGGCGAGCATTAGATCCGAGAGGGCTTTCACGGATTCGCGTGATATGTCAACCGATGGTGGATGCAGAAAGTTGTCGTTAATGTAAGAAAATAGACCGGCAGCAGCTTGCAGGTGATTGAAGGCAATCTTTAACCCTGTCGCATCTGTACGTGACTGTGTAGCTAGGATGATACACGCAACGAAAAGTCGGTTTGGATTATTTTTAAAATATTGAGATCCTTTACCTGCGATGGTGGCGCAAATCGCTGCAATATTGAAAATAACACACGCTTTTTCGTAGGCAACTGAGGTTTGTGCGACAGTTTTTCCAGTAAATGCGTCTTGCCTGATTGTGTAAAGAAATACCGTCAATAAGTGTTGTGTTGGAATGTAATTTCAGTTTAAAGACTGACCAAGAAAAGGACACATTCACGTTCTTTCCGTCGATTGGAAATCGCAAATCCAGCAGTTCAAGCTGGCCAAAGTAGCGATACACAATATCGCGCCCGCTGAGGTCTTTTCCAGCCCCTTGTTTCGGTTGTTGGTAAACTGTTGAGACCAACAAAAGAAATTAAAAAACCTCGTGTATCGTCTCTCAACCGATTGAGTAATGTAATTTCGTGAATATATTTTTCCGGATCATCTCCGTAAGCAGTAGCAATATATGCCCGAAAAGATGGCCCGAAATCAACACTTTCTGTGGTTTTTGTGGGTGGAAACAATAACGGACTTTGCATGGTTTTTCCAACTTTATTTCAGCACAACACAAAATTCAATATAGACCACAAAGGGAAGGCCCAGTCAGGTACATTACAACAATCAACGACAAAATATGGTAGACGAAAATGCACCGCACTCATTTTCTCAATAGCCTTTCATCAAACCCTGTTTGAGCGCGAAGCCTGTTTTTTTCTCCTAAAACTGCATACTTAACTTCTTTGTTCATTATTATTTGTTGGAATAGAAACTCAATAGAATCAAAGAAGGATTTTTTCTTGTTAGAGAAACGCAGTGTGGTTGTGCCAATGAGTTCAAAAATCTGATTCTTGAACGCGTTTTCATAGAAATTTTTATTCTTATGGAATACCATTTGTGCCAATTATTATGCTCTATTCTCTTTTATTTATTGCGAATATTTCTCATTTTGTCCTTCCAAATCGCTTTTGCGAACAGCCTTTATGACTCCATTCTTGTTAAGTTTATCCAGCATCTCCATTAACTTGTGCGTTTCGTATTCTTTTTCAGCTGCGCTTAAACGATCCCATTCCTCATTCGACTGATTCTCTTGAATAATTTCTCCTGTAATTGGGTTGATCGCTGGTTTGGCTTTCTCTTTACCTTTTTCCTTACTTTCTGAATTATTTTTTGGCAGGGTAGAACCGTCATATATTTCATACTCATCGTGCGTTGTACTTTCAGAATTTGTAAATGACGAAGACGATGCCATTCTTTGAGAATCTGAAGACGTGCCACTTGGATTTGACATGATACCACGCTGGAATAGAAATCCTGCAGCATTTCCATAGCCAATATAAGAAGTAAAACTGGAGGCTGATGATTGGTTAATAGAGAAACAAAAACAAAAAATTTCCCAACCATCTTCATCAAATAGAGCGAACAGCATCTCTCCAACGCTATTTTTTGTATTTTCCAAAGAAATACTTGTCATCAATTTAATAAGTCGCGCCGTTACTGTGTCAGTGCTGTCAAGTTTTCTTGTTCTGTCAATATCTGGGGGAGTCAAGATTTCGCGGAGTTGATGTCTGATGATTTCGTGGCTTCCAGCTAGCTCCTTAATAACAAGAATAAGAGGCGGAATGATCTCATCAGCTCGTTTTTTTGAGTAGTCAGCAACTTTGGAGTCAGCTGGAGAATTTTCAATGTGATCCAATGGAGGTGAGTTATTCGAATTGTAAGGTAAAGCCAGAGAAAGCGAAATCATCAAAAATTTGCAGAGTGTCGCAGGAATTTTATCCTTGTTTTCATTTGGGAGCCACTGAAGAAAGAATTCTGGAGATGCTGGAAAATTAAGGAGGCAATTTATGGCAAATGAGTGTGGAGCTGAAAGCGGATCGTTCTCATTAATCGGAACGCACGTGATCAAGTCGATTAGTATTGGAAGGATTCTGATTATTTGCATTAGTTTTTTTTGGGGGGGAAAATATACAATAACAGACAATTCAAATCCTCTGACTTTTTCCTCCTTTTTTTTCCATTCTTCTGTTCTTTGTAGTAATCTATCTTCTTTGCTTACACCTCCCCCGCCAAATATCCCAACAAAACCGCTCGCAGTTTCATCCCGGAGCATCGTAATATTAAACACAATTTTCAATATTTCGTCGCATAGTGTAATTTCATTTCCAATTCCACCGGAAATGGGTTTTTTGTTAATTAAATGAGTTGCGAGAGGTGATAATTGCTGTGACAGAAAAAAACTTTGATACAATAATTATATAATCGATTAAATACCTTTTCAAGAAATGCACCAAATCCTTCCCGTTTAAATAACTCTTCGGCATAAACAGAGGAATGACCTGAAAGCAAAAACAGGAATCGGAAAGCGAGGAATCTTGCTTCAAGTGATTTAATGTCCGTCTAATTAATGAACATTATTATCTTTTATGATGAAACAGAAAGCAACCAAACCTGGAGAAAAGAAACTGTCAAATCTACACCATCCAATTCAACAAATATTGCGCGGCACGACTCGTTTGAATGAAGACAATTGACCAAACATTTCATCGCTTCAATTTTTGCATCATTTTTCAATATGCAACATTCAGGATTCAAAATTCCCGAATGTTGCAGAAGCAGTTTTATCCCCTAATCGATAAATGAATTTAGAATACCAAAGAAAATTTAAACGTACAGTTTTTGACATTAGCGATTCGCTTCCTTCAACTTCTCTTGCAAGAATCTTTAATGTCTGAAACGCCATCGTAACAACTAAGAGATAAATAGTTTTCAATAATTTAGTGATGCAATTGTTCGAAAAACCTTCGTCTGGCCAGTGACGCCAAACTTCTGTCAAGTCGCTATCAAAGTTACAATTTCTTTCTTCTGTTGCATTATTCAATTCTTTTGCATCAGTAAATGCAAATACTAGTGCTTTAACGGATTCAGCCTTCGCAAAGATAGAAAACGATCCGTTAGGAATCACAAAGGTTTGGTCCGCAAAATGATTCGCTATGAAAGCCGAAAGAGTTGACGATAGCACAGCAACTAGTTCTGGCTGTAGGATCAATTCTTTTGTTGGTAGCCCGATGGGTGTGACAAGAGACATTTTGACAAACTTATAAAAAAACAAACAAAAAAAACAAAAACAGGAGCGTCTCTCATTTCTTTCAGATGCGTCAATTCAATTCACTGAATGTGTTAATTTCTTCCGCAATTATCTTTACCAAACTATCATATGCTTGGATTACAATCAAAGGCGTCGACTATACACATAACGATTTGGACTCACTTTCGAATTCATCTGCTCTAAGATGTGAACTATCATGCAAAAATAATACTCAATGTGTGGGATTTGTTCAAACGGAGTCAAGCAATAGTTGCTGGACTAAAAGCGCGTTTTCAAACCCAATACTAAATCCGACGCGCACAATAGTCCTGGAGCAAAATTCAACTGCTGATGGTATTGATATTCCTGGCGGTGACATTTTATTTTTTACGTCAACAAGCTCAGTAGATTGTCTTACGCAGTGCCAGTCTGTGCCTGACGCTGTAATAGGTGTATTTAAATCCGATCTGTGCTATTGTAAAAGCTCTGTGGGTACGCCAGTCATTTACAACTCTTCAACGCTCATTGTTCCTCCATATCCTAATTTCTGTCCTTTAAAAATCGCTTCCTATGAAGATAATATCATTGAAATTGTGGGCCACAACCTTGTTCTGAAATACATGAATGACTCATCATCAAATATGTCTCTTTTTGCTGTCGATTACTTGAATAAAATACATATTATGAGTAACTCATCGCTGTGTTTATCGCCTATTGGTCACGCGTATGTCGGTGCTGTTAGCTGCTCTAATGCAACAACTTGGAAATTTAATTGGCCGCAAATTAGCCCATCTTCACAGCCAACATGGTGTTTGGATGATTTTGATGGTAAAACATCTGATGGAAATCGTGTTGGAGTTTGGCCTTGCAAAAATCTGGGAAAAGTTAATGGATGGAATCAAAGTTGGAAATGGGGAGTTGATTGTGTTTTGAGTAATTGGTGAATAACAACAAAAAAGCAACTATGAAATAATATCAGTCTTTTTCAAGTTAAAAGTAACCGGAATTAAATTTGAAGGATGCTGATTTTATTTTAAAAAAAATATCAATTGTTAGGCAAACTATCCGCGCATCGCAGGTTCTTGAAGAGGTGTCGTATACTGGTAATAATCACACGTCAAAACATAAGTGTACTATTATTGAGACTAACCTGGGTAGGTAAAGATCCTGGAATAGGGTCTGCAATTGAAGTTGAAGGGAGATCAGGAATTTCATCTTGTAAGTAAGATGGAACTTCCTCTTCCTCTTCCAACAACTCATCCCCCAAAGCGTCCAGTTCTAATCAACATTCAGATTAAGTGCAAATAAAAGGCAAAATTCCAATACCGGCTTCCAGATCACTTTCATCAATGCCGTCTGGTAAGCCGTAAGTTCTTCCAAGAGCTTCTTGCACATCATTTGCTTGTTCAAGCAAATCTTGCATTTCATCCTGAAGAGCTTCGACTTTTTCAATATTAATTTTTTTGTACTGTGCTTTCATTTCTTTGTTCGCTGTTTTCATGGCATCGACTGTTACGATTGTGTTTTTGAGATTTTCAGTCGTCATTGCTGCTTGCTCCATGTTCCACGCTTGCGCTTGCAGTTGGTCTTTCTGGCCTTCGTAACTGCGGTGGATGAGTCCAAACCATGTTAGCACAAAAAAAAAAAAAAAAAAGAAATTATTAAAAAAAAAAAAAAATTTTTTTTGTTGAAAATTTTTTTTGGATTAGGTGTTTTTTTGTAATTTATTAAAATGTACGTTGATTTTTAAACATATTTTATGTACCCAAAAACA
>JADGJH010000318.1:0-21181 GCA_027596945.1 Physocladia obscura
TTTCGTCATAAATTTTTTTCTTTTTTTTGACCCTGTCTTTATTTTTTTTATCGGAAGGTGGTGTGTTGTGTGATTCGAGGGAATGATGGTTGAGGGAAAAAAACGACACATGAAAATAAATCCATTAAAAAAAAAATGATATATATATTTGTTTTTTATTTTCGAATCATGCCAAATAGTTGTACATTTTTCTGTCTTTGGGATCGCGCTCCAGGTATTCTCTTTCAATCAAACCCTCAATTCTTGTTTTGATCATTGCTGGGGCAGGCATAAATCTTGACTGCAATTGATTTGTAACTTCAAGTACGAGAGTATTATGATCAAGTCGCTTTCTACTCTTCATGGTACGAACAATTGCAGCCTCAACTTGATGCTTTCTGGCTTCATCAATTTTTTCCAATGTCTCACCACGCTCCTGTTCAGTTTCCAATGAATTTCCAGTGGTCGATGCCAATCCAGCTCCCGAATACCCAGAGCCAGCGCTAATTGTCAAAATTTTGATTTTGCTGAGCGGACTCGAAAAATCAAGATTAAGTGAAAACTCGTCCATTTCGGAAACGTCCTTTTTTTTGCTGCTGCTTTTGATGAGAATTTTATGTTTGCCGAGACTCAGACTCTGTAGTGTACGTTTCAATTCAGGTCCACTGATTCCAGTTGTCTCTGAAATCTGCGTGTATTTTACGGGTATGCCAATTTCACTGGCTTCGCCGTCGTTGAAACACGCATATAGAACTATCATTGCGTATACACTCATATTAATTTCCTTTTTGCCTTTCGGGAAGTTTGCTCGAAGGTCTGCGTTGCCCATCGAATGCAGCCATGTGAGTTTACGCCCAGTGTGGCGCGTGCTGAGATAGTATCGCTCGAATCGCGAAAGACAATTAATCAGACTTTGCGGATAGTTGACATTGGTCGAGGGAAAAGTTGGCCATAGTGTGATTGTGAGAATCTTGACATTCAAATCGATTGAAGGTCCGTCGGAAGTTGATGATACGGGAAGGTTGCGGAATTGAGTCATAGTGTCTTCTGAAAGTTTCATATCATTGAACATTCCTTCGAGTTTCTGCGTAAATTGCGATCCGCATTCAACCTATTTCAATTTCGAATTCTACAGTTAATTTCAATATCCTGTATTAATGTAAAATTTAAAAAACCTTGAGTTTTGCAATGAAACCTTTTTCGGCATCTTCACTTACGCTCCGACCATAAAGCA
Organism: Physocladia obscura; assembly: GCA_027596945.1. NCBI lineage: Eukaryota > Fungi > Chytridiomycota > Chytridiomycetes > Chytridiales > Chytriomycetaceae > Physocladia > Physocladia obscura. The sequence goes on from JADGJH010000318.1 coordinate 1,214, forward strand.
ATCTTTTTGCCAAATGCTGTTTGTAGTACCTTTCAAACACATCTTTTTGATTCAGTAACCGAAATAATGCTACTGTGTTATCAAGGACCACATCCACATCTGTTTCATATTTCTGTTGCAAATATCAATTTACTTAAAATAAATTATAGCACATTTCTTACCCCTTTAGACCCCTTCTTCAAATTATCATCGATAAAGAGACTCAGAAATTCACATGCAGATCGATTTGCATTAATAACGATTCCCATTGCGTCATTGATCATGTTGATAAAAGACTTGTTTTTGGCAAACGCAGTTTCAATCAGTTTATCAAATCGTTCTTTGACTTCCAGCAATGCTTCGACCCACTTTATTGGATTAGCTGTCGTAACTGAAATTGCTGTGGCCGCGTTTTCTCCGGTAGTGCTACTTCCAGCAGAAATATTCAACAATGACGAGGATTTTTGCAATAATCCGTCGGATGCAGGAATACCACCGTGTAGTTCATTGATTGATTTACCAAGACGCTGGATTTCATGCGAAATAGATTCTCGCATGGAAGTATGACCGTTAGGTACGCGTTCGAATAAACGATACATTCGGGCAAGATCCTCTACGTTGTTGTTTGTTAGCATAACAACCAATCCCGAGTTTTCCATCTATTAATTTTAATCCATTCAATAAAAATTGTAGGAAATTTAAGTGAAATTTGAAATATAAAAATAAAAAATTACCTCAATAACAGCAGCAACATTGCTCTCAATCAAAACATTTTCCAAAATCTTTGAAAGCTTAGGACCAGTATCAATACTCAAATAAGCTGAAACTCTCGCATCTTCTTCGTTCAAACGCGATTCGATTTTGATCAAGAAAGTTTTTGCATCACAGGATTGCAACAAAGCGGCTGCTTCCAGCACATAAAATTGCCGAGAGGTCGCCAGAAAATATTTTTCGAAGTCGTGCTCGTATGTTGTTATTGTTGATTGCGTTGTTTCACTCGTGGCGCGTGCTGGAGAAAAATATTTTCAAAAATCAATAAATAAACAATCGAGTAATCAAACCATCAGTTGAATTCAAGGATAGAAACATGTCAATTATAGATTTGATTGAAAAACGGTCGATAACATCGCCTTGCCGTTCGAGGAGAATAAGGTGGAGTAGAGTTTCGATAGTTCTATCTCTGATGGGAAAATTCTCTGAATGTAGAACAACATCACGAAAAAGATCAAGTCCATAATCGTAAACGAGTGACTTGTTAACGGAGCGAACATAAACGCGGTCCTATTCGAGGAATTTTTTAAGCGTGAATTGATTACAGATTGGCTGTTACTGACCATATAAAGCAGTATATCTCTAATCATGACCATACAGGTGGTATGATCATCCCATACGGCTTTGAGTGTGCGTACAAACGCGTGAGGGCTAGCGAGAGAAACACGGCCAGCTAGACCAGCTTCGACAATAAACGGATTGGTCGTATTGTTTTGAATCGAAGATGGTAAAGAAGAAGAAGCGTTGGTAGCTGTAGTATTAGTGGTGGTAATTGCGGCGGGAGCAAAAGTGAAAGATTGATGAGTGTTGGCGCTGGTTGCAAAAGCAGGCGCAACAACTTCGGCGGCAACACGGCGCAAATGGTTGGTGATGACAGAGCCCACTCCAGCATACAATTTATCCCCCTGTTTGTTGAGAACCATGTTGTACGCATTCCTGCTCGCATTCGGGATTTAGTCTCATCATCTCGAGAGTTTGAATAACGCAAATGCGGACTGGCAGAGGGGATATTACCCAATGAAGACTCACCGGTATAGTACTTCGAAGGATAGCGCTGACGAGTTCTTGTCCTGAATCTCTTCAATCGCTGTCTTGAGCGTCTCCCAAGCATCGTCGGTTTGGGTCTGATTGATGGTGAATGTTTGTTGAGTCAGGATTTTCACATCAGCATTCTCATTCACTCGCGCATGCATGCGGTTATCAATACTGCTGTGTATTTGAGACGAAGGGACATACCTTTTTGACTGCCCGAATGATCTTTGGTGCTGGCTTGCCGCGGCGAATGCTACTCATTGAATCGATTTTTTCCAAAATGAGGATGGAAGCAGGTCACTAGACACAAAGGCGGTGGAAGAACGCGTGTTTGTTTATTACTTAAAATTCAAGCTGTGCCCAGTGAAACTACTAATGAGAGAGAGAAGTGAGGGATTTTTGCTGCAACAGAAAATGGTGGACATTATTGTTGGGTTCGTTTCTTCTTTGGTGCTGGGATTTGTGGGCGGCGCGGCAACGGTGGCCGGCGCGATGCTCCAGTCGCCGCTGTGGGGAGCCGCGCCCGATACACTGGTGCCGTGCGCGCTTGCCGTGTTTGCGGCTGGCGCAGCAACAGCAACAGTCAGTAAGAGCAATAGTAACAAAAGCAACAACAAGTACAACACCAAACACTACCCACCCGCCCCCAATTTTTTCGCTTGGTGCTCTGCGTTGCTGGCCACGTTGCCAGTTCTGCAACTACTTCTCGCGATTTTCTTCACTGACGATGCTCCTCCATCACTAACTGTGCGCATTGCAAGTCTGGCTCCGACTCTCGTTTCTTTGGGTGCTGCTACCAGCTGTAGTTTTCTTCACGGTAAAGCATTCATGTCTCCTCTGTTCGAATCACTGACCAATTCACCAGGAATTTTTGCTGTTTTATCATTTTTTGTCGCCACAACATTTGCTTCCACCCTGCTTCAAAATCCTCTCGTCACACCCCCTGAGTTACTGGGAATTCTAGCATTTGTATCATTGATTGCGGCCCGTACTTATTCAGACGTGAACCGTGTCATTTTCACCACAGCAGTTCTTACTGCCGCAATTCTCACTCTTATTCCGCAATTTTCTCGATTCCGTGTCGCCGGACCGACACTATCAAACCAATCGATTCTCGAAAAAGTATATTCAAGCACCGGCTACATAAGCGTTGTTGAAGATCCGAACATCCACGGCGGAATTCGCGTTCTTCGTTGCGACCATTCAATTATTGGAGGAATTTTTCTTGCCGAAAACTATCATGGCGACTCCGTTTACTCATCATTTTATAATTTAGCATTTGTTACCGGTTTTCAGCGATCTACTTTCTCCTCCAAACAAAACTATAAAGTGTTGAATGTTGGTCTCGGAATTGGTATTGCAGCAAAAACACTCTTATCGTCACATTCAAATTCGCATATTGATGTTGTCGACCTGGATCCAGAAGTGTTGAGATTTGCCGTTAAACATTTTTCGTTTCCAAATGTTTCATCTCAGACCACATTCCATGCCGCCGATGGGCGAAAATTTCTTGAAGATGCAGATGATAATGTTTATGATTATGTGCTCCATGATGTATTCACTAATGGTGGCGTCGCTAATAATTTGGTTAGCTTCGAGGCTCTCAGCCACATTCGTCGCGTTCTTGTTGACGACGGTGTTTTGGCTTTAAATTTTGTTGGAACAGTTAAATCGCTGTCAACACTTTCTCTCATTCGCACTTTAAAAACTGTATGCTTTTAATTTTTTAGTATTATTGTTTATATTTGGCAACGTAGGTTTTCCCGCATGTTTCTTGTTATCCAGAAGACTCTGGAAAGTTGGATGATCCTAAAGCATTTTACAATATGGTTTGCTCACACTTCCTCCTTTTTTTATTCTGAAACTATTTCAAAAAAAAAAAAAAAACAGGTTTTCTTTGCAGCCAAAAATCCGTTGATTTTCGATGTACGCCAAATCCCCGACCCTTTCTCTTCCCGCAATCGGCTTAAAAAAACGACAAGTAACGGAGAAAGCCTTGGTCATGTTCGAGCGCATGCTCTGGAAAAATTCCCGTCGCTACGCCGTGACGCGTTAGTTGACGCTGTAGTCATCTTCAAGACATCGAATTCGTACGAAAACACTGACATTGGAGGAGGAGGAGTGCTGTTACATGACGATTTGGTTAATATTTCTTCTGAAATGGTGACCATATTGAAATCTGACCAAGAAGATATTCGCAAAGGCCATTATAAATTGATGATAAATCAATTTGGCCATGAGTTTTGGCTTATGTTTTAATGAAAAGAAAAATTTGTTTTTAATTTTTGATATTTTTTGAATAGCATTTTTTGTGCCAGAGGGAAAAAAAAAAGCTTTTAAAGCAACCCCAAAACAACAGCACATCTCAACCGTGCAATAGGCGGTTGAACACCTGGTTTCTCGGAAACTGTAGGCATACTTTGCATATCCAAAAGCTCCTGATACAATTGCTTTGAACCATCTCCGCCTTTTGCACTTGCAGATACAACAACTGGCCCAACCAACGACGCAAGTCCATCTTCAACTTCAAAAGTATATGGCTCTGTGACCGTCGCCCCAAGCGTTGCATAGCAATAAATACGGCACCAAAACTTTACTTCGGGACGACTGTCGTGATAAGGTGAATGAGGTGATTGCTTGCGATTACTTTTTTATTCATAAATTGATTGGTATTAAGTTTAATAATAATAATTAACAAAGTAATTACTCACATTGTCAAACTCAAATCTCTTCCTTTAGATTCGATTCTCAAATACCATTGTGATCCAGCGTAAAACACAGCTTTCGAAACAACTTTCTCCCCCCCGGAAGCTTTCAATACTTTTCCGAGGTTCGAAAACTCGGCCGAAAACCGCACGGGAACAACGTCAAGTCCGTCATACTTGCAAATGCCTTCATGAACAAGCCATTTGAAAAAATTGCGGCTCGAAAACTCAGTTTTGGTCGGCACAGTGAGTGGGTTGATAAGTCCAAGCATTGCATCTGATCTTGCAGTGCCATTGCTTGACACTGTTGCTGCTGAAGCTAAAGTAGCTGTCGAAGATGCAGAGATTCGCTCAATCAATGTCTCTAGATCTGACTGCAGTCTAAAATGTCGGTCTAATACAAACAAAGGTACAACATGCTCGCGACGTGCTGACAGCGCCCCATCCGCAGTCATGCTGGAGTACAAGATGCCTTTTGACATCAGGACGATCGACGGTTCAATTTGTGCGCTATTATTAAGATAGGCACCAGATCTGCGTTTATTTTCCGAGTTTGTACTCATCATGGTCGAACGGCGGGATCGGTCATTTTTGAGAACTGGGTAGCTGCTTCCACGATTCATATCAATAGGAACAGCTCCTTTTTTACCTTCAGTACCAGTAAAAAATTGGCCATAGTTTTGTGCGTTAAAGTCATGGTGTGTCGGAGTATCAAACATGGATTTTCGGCGTTCTTTTTTCTCTGAACTTGATGTGGTATTTAACGGAACGGCATGGCTGCGACGATGCTGCCTCTGCGCTGTAGATACATCTTGCTCGTTGGTAAACAAGGCTTCCAAATGACTACTTTGTTTTCCAAAGCCACCTCCAGCATTATTCCCACCTTTGGCTAAAGTCACATCTTTGGGGTGCACATAAGCAATTTCTTCAGTCACAAGACTGCGACGCTTTGATGTCAGTGAAGTTCCATTTCCATCATCAATCAGTGTACTGCGCCGAACTCTGACTGTCGAGCCATCTTCAGTGAAAGCCGAAGTACGTCGCGAACGTGGCGAATCGGCAGAATCATCAAACATACTGCGCCTATGTTCTTTTGGAGTATTCGGAAACGACTGCTGTTTAACAAGAGCTGCATAATCGATCGTTTCGGCAGTGCTCCGGCGAACCCTTGAGCCTTGTTGCGGCGGTGTAATCTCCAATAGATCAACTTCAACAAAGCTTTTCCGTTTACTTTTTGACACTTCTCCATTGTTTACAGCCAAAGGTTCTTGTTGGATCTGGTTGCGCCGATAAGTTGGAGGTACGTACTCAACTTCCTCCACAAAAACCGATCGACGGTTACTGTTGCGCTTTTCGGTGGTATTGGAAGCATCTACACCAGATACTTGGCTGTCGGTAACACTAATCGTACTCAATCTTTTCGCCCTCGCTTGCGTTTTGGACGGCAAATGTGCAAGTCTTCCCAACGAGAGAACATTTGTATTCATACCGTCAATCTATATTAAATAGCCATACATATTAAGGATAAGAGGAAAAAGGAAAGAAAAAAAAAAGACACAATACCGCCAAATCGTACTCAGCAAAATTTGGAAATCTAATTTTTAAGACATCGAGAACGAATAAAAACCGCTGATATTCATTTTCGACAAAGAATGCATCAGCTTGAACAATACGCACAAACCATTCAAAGTCTATTTTAACAAAGGTTTTTTCCTTGATTTTCGTGTAAGATGTGGATTCGCGGCACAAGAAGGTAAGAGTATTTTGCAACAACAAGCTTGTCGCACTTCCATAATCAAAGCGGGAAGAATAGTCAAGATAAATGACAAGATTAGAAGGTGTGTACTTGATTGCGCGAATGAAGGTCAGGCACATGTTTGACAAAACTTCATCTTTGAAGATATAGGCTGTTGCAATAACCGAAAGAAGATTTTCGGAGGTGATAACATCAGAAAAGTCACCATACAATCTGTGATTAAATTATTTTGTTCAGCCACGTATTTTTTTCTTCTTTTCTCCCTCACCTTCTCAAAACAATCTGCACAGCTTCATCGGAAACATTGACATCTCCATTTAAGTCCAATATGATCGATACATGTTGCTTCCGCGAGTCGGAGCCTTCAATATCCAAGGCTAATTTCAAAAATGGATTGTTGATAAGCAAAAATCTGTGCAGGTTGTACGATGTTTCCAATGCTTTCAATGAAACGTCTGAAAACAAAGCTTCGTGCAATCCTAGGCGAAACAGGTTCGAACAAAGCTTCTCCATCAGCAGTGTGTCCGGAGTTTGAATGAAAGGCACGGTCGTATATAGAGATGCTGCAGCTTGTGAAGCAGAAGAAATCGATGATTCCGATGGTGTGGATGAAGCTTGATTAGACTGTTGGTTCTGGGGACGAAGAGAGAGGCTCATGGAAAGTGGGCGGATACGTGCAAAGTTGATTGCGCTAGTCCGGTGCTGTATTTTAGACGTGCTATCACTGCCCGCAGTAATATTAGTTGAATTACTGGCGCCATTACTGTTGATACTGTTGCTGCGGTGGTCGCGTTTACTACATGAGGCAGTTAATTAATTTCAATTTCGAGGCCTCAAATTGGAAATGGAATAAGACTCACATAAGACCAAGCACTTTACTCTTGGCCATTGCAGCCATCAGAGGAACTACATGAGCATAACAATCGGCATAGGCAATGAACAGTCGTTATTAGAGTATGAAACCTGGAACGAAAACAAATGAAAGAAGCTTTCTCACCAACAGTCTCAACCGTTGGCGGTAAGCGGGGGGCGGAACCCCTTTCCTCATTGTCCGAAAGTTCGCCCTCGTCTCCTGTAAATACAAGCGAGCTTGTTCGCAGTGGCGAATGATGCTGGTCACCAGGCGCAATTCGAAGTGGACTTTTTGTCATCTTTGTTGACTTTTTCGGCTCTCGTCAACAAATCAACAAACTCGATTTTTTTTTTTTTCACACAGACACATTGTAGAAAGAGGTTCTTACTTCCTCATAAATTCTTCCCAATTAGAAACACAAGGGATCCAGCAGCTATCGCCGTCATCAACGAAGACACAAAATTCACCTGAAATATAAAAATTAATAAAATGTTGAAGTTGAGGGAAAAAAAAACCTGATGATTGTCCAGAACTTCCCATCCAGAAACAACAACCAAATCTGCCCTGTCCTCATTTTTTTTTGCACGTCTAAAATCTTGTGTGATCTTCCCGCTCTTTTTATTGAATGTTGACCTCTGGAGCGTGGCTCCAAAAAGAGAGTCAACCAGCGATCCAAACAATCCACAGGCTGAACCGAGAATCACAAATTTATAAATGATCGAAGTATTGAAGCATGGTGTCATAACAAATGAAAATGCTCCGACAAGTCCAACAAAACCACCACCTACAATGGAGGCGATAAGTCCAAGCAATGAAATTCCTCCGTTAGTGCCTTTTGGAACTTGTTTCATTGTTGTTATTAAAATTGGGCGACCAGGCGATAATACACCAAGCTCGCTTGCCCATGTATCCCCATTACAACATGCATAATGGCTGCAGAAATATTTTTTTTAAAAAAAACTTTGATAAAAAATAAATTTACCCAATATATGCTGCAATTAGCGCCGTATTAAGTCGCAACAGCCAGACTGTTGGTGAAGTATCTTCGCTCGGAGCCTCGAAATTCCCGAAACAAAGACCATCGATCGAGTCTCCATTCTCGTGCACCACAAACATATAATGTATACATGCGATAAAAGTGCCAGTGAAACCGTTTGAAAGAACTTGCACAGCAGTCCGTTGACCGCCGATCTTGAAATCTTCTTCAAGAGACTCTTTTTTTTTAGATCCTATTTTGGTGAGACGCGACGAAGACATGTAGAACGCTAATAGCACTATTTTTTTTTTTGTGAACATGCGCCATGCAAAGCTTTATCGGTGATCATCGCCTCACCGGCCATAAACATGTGCGATGGATGTGAAAAAGTGGGAAAGCAAATGGCAGCTGAAAAAAGAATGAACCAGTTGAATTAGATAATGGCGCGAATATATATTCTGAAATAATCGGTTGATCCATGTGACTATCATCATAATATTATTTTTTGGCTTGTTTGACCTAACGGGGAAATATATTACCGGCAGCCAGTGCGCCCGAAACACTTAACGACTTTTTTCTGAGGCCTTCGAACGCTAGCAATCCGTATAAAGCTGTCGTACCGAGAAAATGCATTTGATTTGATCTTCAAAAAAAAAAAAGAACGAAAAAAAAATAAGATTTATTGCTTCTCTCGAGGTTGCACTTTGAGTGAAAAGTCAATATGTGGCACACTTTGTGTGATTGAGCCAAAACTAAGTATGTCGACATCTAAATTCATTATTCAAGTTGAGATTGATTTTTCAACAAAAATTCAAACCTGGACTGAAATAGGGATCAACATTGTCTTCAGTCAAACCTCCACTACCTTCAATCAAGAACTTTGCTTTGCTAGCCCATCGTTCTTTCAAACTTTTTGCGGCTACTTTAATACCTGGACCATCGAAATTGTCGAGCATAACGATATCTGCACCAGCTTCAATCGCCTCGTCAGCTTCAGCTTCGTTCTGACATTCAACTTCAATTTTTACACTGAATCCACCAGCTTTACGTGCTTTTGCGACAGCGCCACTGATTGATCCAGTTGCCCAAATGTGATTGTCCTTCAGCATAATCATTGACGAGAGATCCATACGATGTGTATCAACTCCGCCAACCTAAAATGAAGAAATTAAAAAAGTATATTGTGTGAACTTATGAACACTAGAATGTGAAATTCATGGGAAAACAAAAAACTTAACAAGCATTGCATATTTTTCGATTAGTCTGAAACCAGGCGTTGTCTTTCTTGTTCCAGCAATAACACCGTGCCAGCCCGCTGCTTCTTTAACTGCTCTGAGTTTGTGACACCTGTAGCAATATTAGATTTGGAAAATATTGATTATGTCGCGTTTTGCACAATTTAAACCTTGTGGCAACACCGCTTGCACGAGCAAGCATATTCAAAGCAGGGCGTTCAGCAAGCAAAATGTTTTTAGCGGGGCCGTAAACACGAGCAACTTCAAGCTTGCGGTTCAGGGATTTCGATGGATCGAGAACAGAGCCATCGGCAAAATGCCATTCGACTCTGAAAGAAAAAAAAATGAACAGAATTCCTGAAAAATGGATATGTGAAGAAGTGGGAAAATTGATGGCACGTTGTTTTGTTTGTTTTTGTTTCTTTACCTGCAGTCGCCAACTTGACGGAAAACCTCGTTAAAAAAGGGGGCGCCAGCTAACACTCCTTTTGCTTTGCAGTAAAGAATAGCCACTTGCGCATCAGTTCCGACAACAAAGCCGCCCACGTCGAAGGAGGGCGAATCCTCTTGACATACATATTAATCACACCATGTTTTCGTATTTGAAAGAATCAGCATTGCACGCAATCACACCCCACACAGCACACAAGCAAAACTGTAATACAATACCAATCAACCATTCGCGTACAAGCTTCTCAACCTGTGACTGTGGAAGTAAGTTGGCGAAAACATCTGTCATTTTTTTTTTCTTTTGTAAAAAAATCGTTTCGGGGAATGAAAGAAACTGGGAATTCGACTGAACTGGAAGCATCCTCAAGCATTAGTCTTGATTCTGATTCTGCCTCTGTTTCCGATTCGGATTTTTGCGCTGGCTCTAACTCGTGCGCTGTTTCAAACAATTTTCCAAGTTTGAATGCAATATTCACAGCATTGCCATCTCCCCGCGACGTCACTTCCCACAGTCATTTTAATGCCGCCGATTTTATCGAAACTGCACAATCTCATTTGCAAACGCAGCTCTTTGATCACCAGATTCGTTCTGCTGCACAGATGGCGGCAATCGAAACCCATTATCACAGTAATTCATCTGTGGCATTTTCAATTCCTGGTGGTATTCTTTGCGAAGAGATGGGTACCGGAAAAACGCTGATAGTTATTGCTTTAATTGCTGGCTCTTTGAGTACCGCGCCAGTCCGGAATGGTGGAGGTGGCTGGACAATCAAAATGCAGAATGAGCTGTCGTCGCAAAATTTGCCACACAATACGGCTGAGAATGTTTTATCTTTTCTGCATTGGAAAAAGGAAAGCAAACAAGCGCCAATAAAATTCATTACCAACACCACTATTGTTTCAAATCAAAATGTGCCCTCTTTGGTCAATTTATGTCTTCTCGCTGTGAAGCTTTCTTTTAACGATCCCAACTCAATTCCTGACCATTTATATCCAACTTTCAACTCCATCCAGCAATATTATTCTGTTCCGATTTTCAGAAATTCGCTCAAGCCTGCCAGAGGTCAGCAGCAAGAAACACCCACTGAATCTGAGCCTATATTGTTGTCCAATATTTCATTGATTGTTGTCCCGGACACGCTTGCAAATCAGTGGATCAATGAATTCAACAAACACGTTTCATCTCCCACGGCTTCTCAAGAGAGCATAAATCGGCTTGATTTGGTTAGAAAGTCAGACATACTTCCACCACTTGGAGAGCTGCAGCAATATAATGTCATTCTCATCACACATACTCGGCTCAAGATAGAGGCGAAAGGAGATTTCACTCCCCCTCCTTCTTCTGTTCCTCGTAATAAATGTGACTGTTCATATAAAGGCAAAACGCGAGAAAAAGATTGCCGCTGTCCAAAGTTGAAAACACAAGATGCTTCTCCATTTGCATACATCCATTTTAAAAGAATTATTTTCGATGAAGGGCATTTGGTGTCGTACAGCGGTCTGCGACTTCCATCTACCCAACTACTTGAAATTTTAGCTACTTTAAAATCAGAATTCAGATGGGTCTGTTCTGGAACGCCATTGCCAAATATTTTGATTGATGACGAGGATAACATTGCTGGTCATGTAAATCACATTGAAATTATGGATGCTCGGCAGAAATTGGATTTGAAGAAACTTCAAGGCATCCTTGTTGATTTTATCGGAATGGAATTTCTGAAAACGGAGAATGAATATGACGATAAGCAGTAAGTGTCATACAACTTCAGATTTTTCTTCACTGACTGAATACAATTATATACTTGTTCATCTTTTTTTTTTTTTTTAGGATTACCAAAGGGGTAGAAGAAATAGATATGGGCACAAATGCAAAAACGGACACAAAAACAAATCGTTTTAAAAAGTTAATAATTGATCGATGGAACAAGAAAGAGCATGGAATACCTGAATTTTTGAGTGAACTTTTCCAAGCAACCATGGTTAGGCACCAACCACAAGATATTTATTGTGACATTGAATGTATTTACTATTTTTTATTATTAATATTTTTGTTTGCTTCCTTTGGTACTTTCACTCAAGTTATTTTCAAGTGCCTCCACTTTGTGAAAGTAGGATTTTGCTCCGAATGTCACAACAAGAAAAAATGAACATCAATGTTTTGATCTCTTTGATAAAAAGTAACACCATTCTGACGGAACGCGAAGGAGTTGATTATCTTGGTCACGAAAGACAGCGAAAAGCATTGAAGACTGCAATAGACAAGTATTATAATTGTTCTCATGAAAATTATTGAATTGTTTCTTTCTTTTTCAGTCTTCGACGCGCACACTTCTACTTATTTGGTGCTGGAATTTTGGAACATATTGAAGGATCTTTGCTGTCTGCAAATGAAGCGCTTACAAAATCTCTTTCTGGTCAAAAGTCGTTTGATATTACCGATTTGCAGACAATAGTTTCATACTTTCAAATTGCAGCTGACAAAAATTCGTTCTATGTAAAGTTGCAACAACATGCAAATTCTGATGTCATGTATTTTGTGCAAGGTGATGGTTGCCAAGAATGTTTTCATCAAATGACAGCTGGTTTTTGGGCTGGTGGAACTGACGGCGCTAAGATGGCAGGAAGAAAAAAAGGTATTTGGATGAAGAATGGTGAAATTCTGGAATTGAGGAAGAAAATCAAGCTTTCTTTGGAAAATGCAAATTTTACCCAGTTTGTTTCATTATTATTATTATTATTATTATTATTTTTAGACGCTAAACTTGGATAATTCCAGAGACTCTTTTCGATTATCAGAAGATGAAATTACGTCATATTCAATCTCAGCCCAGGCTGTTGAATCGAAGAAACGTTCTTCTGTGAATTTCTTTGAACCGAACAACAAGAAAATCTTTACCATACCAGAAAAATCTCCACACGAAGCAAAAATTGTAAAAAGCAAACAAACTGCACAATCAGCATCTGTCTCAAAAGCAACCAAAAAAAAAAATCAATCCATACAGCAAAATGTCGTAACAACAGTCAATTCAACCAATTATCTGAAGACTCCACCACAATCACACAAAAAAAATTCATTCACGAAAGATCTGACAAATTCAATCGTGGTAGAAAAGGGTGATGAAAGTACAGACGAAGATTTTTTTGCAGGCTTGCCGCCGCCTCCAGTTTCTGTCGGACACAACGTTTTCTTCGCTGTGGATCAAGACTTTCACGATTCTGATATTTCAACATCAACAAAAACTGGTCGCTTTTGTGAGCAGATTACACCTTTGGACAATGGATTGTTGTGTGACTCATGTGCACGAAAATGCTGGGAGGGAAAAAATTGCGCTAATAAGTCACTGGCGCTTAAAATTACAAGCACACTCTCCACGAAAATCACATATATTGGCGCGCAAATTTTGAAATTTTATAAAACCGAAAAATTAATCGTTTTCACAACAGTAAGTTTGTTTATTTGTGTTGTTATTTTTATTATTTTATTTTTATATTTTTTACCTCAAAGCACTGGGAGGAACAACATGGCGTACATCAATTTTGTGAGCTATTTGGAATCAAACACTTGTCTTTTGCCGCATCAGTGAGTAACACTTCTCCCCTCTCTTTCTCACTCAAAATACTATCAATAGGGACAAAGTACGATCGAAAAATCAATGAACGTGACAACATTCAACACAAGTGACAATGTACGTGTTTTTATATTGAACCTTGCTGATGCTTCACATGGCCTTGATTTGAGCTCTGCCTCCCGTGTGTTTTTTTTGCGCCCTGTTCCTGCCTATGCAACATATGTACAAGCAATCAAACGTGCACATCGAGTTGGTTGTGTTGCACCTGTTCATGTTGAAGTTCTTGTATTTGAGAATACAATTGAGGAGCGTGTGGGGTTGGACGATATACAAAACAGGGAGGAAAGAATAAAAGGGGGGACGAAAGAAAGAATGGAAAATTTAAAAATGAAGGATCTGATTGATGTTTCGCCCTTTGTTGAGTATGCAGACTCAAATTCCGACGAGTCGCCCTGTTTTGACTTTAATTTTTTCGACATTAAGGAATGAAAAAACAAAACAAAATACTTCAATAATGATGACTCGGTGAGGTTTATTTGAGACACATTTTCTCAAGAAAAATTTTAAAAAAAAAGATACTTTAACGGCTCCACTGTCTCCCATCAGCACTAGTTCTTCCTCCATTCGTCATTTGTCCATCCCTGTTCTTCAAATAAACGTCTTTACCTTCCTCGGCCTTTTTTCTGAACCCGGTCCCAAACTGTTTCCCAGTGCTCCGTCTCTGAACACGATCAGTTTTTCCACTCGCGCCAATCAGCAAGTTATTTACTTTCGGTGGAACACTGAATCCAAACGCCTTTGCAACCTTTTGCATATCCAATGATGTAACATCAAAGACTTTCTTGAGCGCGTGGGATGCATATGCCTGTAGATATGACCGGTACCCGTCCGTTGCACTCTTGTGCAAGTAATAATTTTTGGATACGAGTTTTTCCAGTTGTGATTGTACGTTTGCGATCTTTTCAGCAGGGAATTGGTACTCATTAAGTGGGACTTTGGCATGTTTCAGGTATCGAAGAAATCCAAGCTCGCTGGGAAGAAGGAAAAGAAGTGCACGCCCATTTTTGTTCGCTCCCCGAGCAGTACGTCCGACACGGTGAATGTAATCCTATTTTTATTTTATTATTTCTACTAAATATGAAATTTTGTTTTAAACTTACTCTCGGATCATCAGGTGGGTCATATTGGATAATCCAATCAACAGCCGGAATATCTAAGCCTCTCGCAGCAACGTCTGTGCAAAGTAAAATTCCGCTTTCCGCATTCACAAATTCGAAAAACGTGTTTGTGCGTTTCTGCTGTTTCTGCCGTCCGTGCAAATCGAGAGCAGGAATGTCAATGTAGTTGAGTAACTCAGCGTGGTACTTGACACTATTGCAACTGCTGAAGAAGACAATAATCTTCTTTTTTTTCATGTTCTTTTTCAAAAATGTGAAGAGAACAAGGAATCGCGAATCAGATGGACAGACTACATAGCCCTGCTCGAGGCCTTCAACGGTTGCCTTTTCCTTGTGTTCATCGACGTTGATGTACAATGGGGCTTTTTTTAAAGATACGCGAGCCAAGTCACTGACCTTTGTCGTTTGAGTTGCTGAAAATAACATGGATTGGCGCTCTAAAGTAATTTTAGAAAAGGCCAAAAAAAAGCAAACTTGAACAAACCAGTTGGGAGAATTTTAATAATTTGGTGCATCTCCTCCTCAAAACCGGCTTCCAAAATACGATCTGCTTCATCAATCGTAAGAATTTTTAAGTTCTTGAAAATAAAGCCCTTGGTGTTTTGCAAGTGATCAAGCAATCTTCCCGGTGTAGCAACGAGCAGATTCACACCCTTCTTGAGACGTTCAGCTTCTCCATTGCGATTCGCACCACCCATCACGATACCAAACGTTTGATGGTGATGCTTGAGAAGTTCTTTCGCAACGCCAAAGATTTGTAAAGCAAGTTCGCGAGTTGGAGATATGACAATAACACCCGTTCCATTGCGAGGCTTGAATTTGAGGCGACATAGAAGTTCAATTGCGGGAATCAAAAATGCAAGCGTTTTTCCAGAGCCTATTGAATAAAACAAAACGTCGAAGGTAAGGGTTGATTGGTTGTCATTTTTTTTTTGGTTTTTGTTGTACCAGTCTTCGCTGCACCAAGAATATCGCGACCAGTCATGGCTGCGGGAATACTTCTAGCCTGAACTTCAGTCATTTGCTTGAATCCCATTTCGACAATCGCTTTTGCCGTGTTTTCGGTGACTTTCAAAGCTGAGAAATCTCTATTGATAACTTCTGATGACGACTCTTTGGCCGAACCTGATGGAACAGTTGGCTGCTAATATAATTGGGGAAAAAAAGGGAGCAGATGGAGAAGTTGTTGCATTAGACAACGAAAGAAACCTTCAAGTTCTGCGAGGACATCATTTGCACCGTCCGTCCTTTCGTTTTCGGTATTACTTTCATTCTTGTTCCCATCCTCGTCATCCTGATCTTCATCATCGCTAGCGTCATCACCGTCGCTATCAGCAGTAGCTACAGCTTTTTCGCCATCAGAATTATCAGCATCATCATCGCCAGAATCGTTATCCTGTTCACTGTCTTTATCCAGCACTTCCTCCACTGGCTCTGTTTTTGCTTTCTTTGCAGCATGTTCTTTGCTGTCTTTTACGCTTTGCTCATTGCGCCGGGAGTTCTGATTGCGATTGCTTCCATTGGCCAAAACTTGATGTTCATGTTGCGGTCGCTTCATTTTTCACAAAAAAAAAAAAAGAAAAGAGAGAAAAAAAGAGTGCGTAATGACAGAAGACTACAAGATCAACTATTCCTTAATCCAAGCCACTAATGTAGTCGTTTCGCATTCTCGGAAACAAAATATCTAAGAACTTTGCAGAATAAGTGCTGGCCATCACCTCATTCAGCTCCAACAATTCTGAACAAGTTCTGAAACCTAACACCATCCTCTCTAAACTTGTTTTCCCCAGCGCCACAAAAACTTGCTCTGGATTCTTTTGCTCCGTTTTGATTGTTACATCAGACGGTGTAGTAACACTGACAACAACGCCTTTTTCAACAGACAAAATTGCAGCATTTGTACCATTATTATAGTTTTTTGCCAGAATAACCACACCATTATATCTTGCATACAATACACTTGATTTTAAACGTGCATTCAAGACAGGCAATATTTGATTCAGAAATTGAATCTGATTGCCAATGCGTGTGTACCAATAATACGGAGGTTCTACGATTGGAAGAACAGACGATATTACAGACGTATACGCGGGATGACTTTTCCCAAATTTCAAAGAGAACTTCCAGTTGGCATCAAGTTCGGTTACTTTCGTATCAATTGTCGGTTCTGCGACATTTGGGGCGCTACTTTCCGATTCATTCACATATGCCGCCGAAATCGCAGCTTTGTATTCCGGATAATGATTCAAAAAGAATTCCGGGAGCCATGAAAGGAGTGCTTTAGTTGCCTCTGTCCAAGATATATCGGTATCGCTAGCAAGCTCAAAGCGCTTAACCGCCCCACCAAAGGCATTAATTTTCACAAAGCCGACAGCCGAAAATACTTGTTCCTCTGTTTCCAAAGAGTCAGTATGCTCTAAAATCCATAAAGAATATTTAGTAAAGTTTCCAGCCGAGCGACTTGCGATAACATTGCGCCAGTATTCTTTGTTCAGGTCAGTCCAAATTTCATCTCGAAGCGCACACGCCGAACGGGTCACATTTTCCAAGAACTCTGCATCGGAAACAGTCGCCAGACGAAATCTGAAGTTTGGCGACTTCGCTGCAACAATACTCGAAATAGTGGCATATGTCCCACTCACTCCAGCATTTCTGTGCGGCGATGCATCATACCCAAACCGAGTGTAGTAAAGTGGCATGCCGCCGATGAACTGCAGAGGAGCGCCCAGCGATTCGGCCCACTCGTGATGCACGTCAAAATGTTTTTTAACGAAGCCTTGCGCGCGGTATTCTGGATCTGTGCCGACAGCTTCGGGGCGCGTGACAAGAAATGGAACGCGAACGTCGGCGAACGAGTAGAACCAGACTTGCGGAACGGAATAGACAGAGGAGACAATCTCGTTTTTGTCGGTGTTCACAATGACAGTGAAGCAGGAAGGATCGAGTAATGGGTGGGCATGGGAAGTGGCAGTGAAGATTTCGTTTGTGCTGCGGCCGGCGGAGGGAAAGTGAATGCGGGCATTGAAAGCCGAAAGAGCCGGGCCGTCGCTGAGTTCAGCACGACGCAGCACGAGGCCCGGTCCGATGGCAATGGGAGACGGACAGAGAAGTGGCCTCGCAGGATTAGCGCTGTTGACATGCGTGTACAAGTCTCCTAAACGGCTTCCTTCTTCCGATTCGCTTTGTTTGCCCTCGTTGACTTCCATTTGTTTTTCCGTTTGATTCTTCCGATATTCCCATTTCAACAATCATGTGGCGCCATCATCGTGGCTAAGTTGGTTAATTCACCAGATTCACCCAAATGAATAAATAAACACCTTGAACCCAAAAACTCAAGAATTCGCCGCCAGACTCTTTCATATTTTGTTCCGACATCAAACAGCGACGCCTTATCACAGAGATGAGTTCCGATAAAAAGATTCAAGAGTCCATCTCCACACATTGACAGCAGTTCTTTTTTGCAAAAGAGCAAAGCCAATCAACTCCTGTCATTTTTCTTTTTTTGTCATCTGTTTTCCTTTTTCAATGCACGTGACTCAAGAAATTTTTCAAAAATTTGACAAACTCAACTAAACTTCCAAAGTGTATACGCTATGCTCCCTTTAACTCACCGACTTTGAATCTATCTTACTTTAATCTGATGCAATGATGGAGATAATCGTGCTCCTGTCTTGGAATTGCTTCGTTGAAATAATGAAAAAATGAAAAAGAAAAAAAAAAATTGTAATTCAAATGGATTTTCTGAAATGGCTGCTGATTGCCGCACTCGCCGCACTAACACACGCAGACTATTGGCTCAACGATATCACACATCGTGGCACAGTTGCTTTTGGGAGCTCATCTTACACCATCTTCAGAAACGTTTTGAATTACGGAGCAATAGGCACACAAACACACTCCCCACAAAATGAAACGCGAATCTGATTACTTGGTTCTTAAATTGAAACAGGAAACGGTGTTACGGACGACACGGCTGCTATTAATGCTGCAATCAGTGCGGGTAGCCGCTGTGGACTTGGATGCGACTCTACCACAGTCACTCCAGCCATTATTTACTTTCCGCCTGGTACCTACCTCATTTCGTCCCCGCTGCTTCAGTACTACTATACTCAGATGATTGGTGACGCAAACAGTCTCCCTATTCTGAAAGCTTCATCCTCATTTTCTGGAATCGCTCTTATCGATGCAGACCCATATACATCTGGAGGTGTAAATTGGTAATTCGTATTCATTACGCCTCTTCCCTAATCCGACAGCGTTTTTAATCGCATGATTAAACATTGGCGTTCGCGTTGCATCAGGTTTACGAACCAAAATAACTTTTTCCGTCAAGTTCGCAATTTTGTGATTGATTTGACAGGCTTGGCTTTGACGACTGGAACGGGTATTCACTGGCAGGTTTCCCAGGCCACAAGTCTGCAAAATATTTACTTTAAAATGATTGTCGGTGGTACGGGGAATGCACAGCAAGGAATCTTCATGGAAAACGGTTTGCAACTAATTTTTTTTTTTTTTTGTCATTTATTGGTCACAAGCCAAATAAATTCAACGAATCTCCAGGGTCTGGTGGATTTTTCTCAAACCTCACATTCACTGGTGGAAACATTGGCATGGCCATTGGAAACCAACAGTTTACCACGCGTAGTCTAGTTTTCAACAACATCAACACCGCCGTCTTGATGATCTGGGACTGGGGATGGACATTCAAAGGTCTCACTATCAACAACTGCGGTGTTGGAATCAACACGGCAGCTGGAACAGCTTCTGCTGAGAACATTGGCTCTGCCATAATACTTGACAGCACTTTCACCAACGTCAATGTCGGTATCACCACTTTTTACTCGTCATCTTCCATGCCAATCGGCGCTGGGGCACTTCGCATTGACAATGTCGACTTTGTCAACACGCCAATCGCAGTTTCTAGTTCTGGATCCACAGTACTTGCCGGAAATCAACTTGTTAGTGCTTGGAGTCAAGGGTACGTGTATACGGCGCCATCGACAGCATCCCGTTCGCAAGGAGTGGTGGCTGCTATTTCAAAACCTGCATCTTTGCTCTCGGGAACAAACATTTTTCAAAGAAACAAGCCACAGTATGAATCATATTCATCCAGTCAGATTCTTA
This sequence comes from Physocladia obscura, assembly GCA_027596945.1. NCBI lineage: Eukaryota > Fungi > Chytridiomycota > Chytridiomycetes > Chytridiales > Chytriomycetaceae > Physocladia > Physocladia obscura. The sequence goes on from JADGJH010000318.1 coordinate 20,842, forward strand.
GTGCAAAAGCGAATGGATGTGCTGGTGAGTAAAAATATCGCGTCACTTCATTAATTCTAACTCAAAATGATTTGTTTTTTGTTTCCAAAGGTGATGGAGTCACTGATGACACTGCTGCCATTCAAGCCCTTTTGAATTCAGCAACATCTTCTCAAGTCGTCTTTTTCGACCATGGTGCCTACCTTGTCAGCAGCACCATCACTGTTCCTGCCAACATTAAAATCACTGGTGAAATCTGGCCCATCATTCTGGCAAAAGGCACGGCATTCCAAAATGCGGCTGCTCCGGTCCCAGTGTGGAAAGTTGGAACAGCAGGCGAAACCGGAACAATCGAAATTTC